>WNWK01014538.1:0-50973 GCA_009830355.1 Cherax destructor | reverse complement strand
AACAAGGACTACTGAAATGGCGTTCCCCAATGCACCACGGGCTCCCCGATTTTTTTATTTTGCGCACACTGACCACACAGACCCATTCTCTCACATGTAGGCCTACCAGCTTTCTCCTGTTTGATTTGAGGCCGCTAGAATTTAGGCGTAGAAACAGTGGCTCGTAAGATGTATATATACGACCGAAACAGTCAAAGAGTTAAGTGAATCTATTAGAATAGTACAGCTGCTTGGACTTTATTAGTTTGATAAGGACTGATGTATAGTGTTTAATAAATTCTTTGGTTCTTAAGCCCCATCTACATTGTTCTTCATATTGATGTTTCTTATCAGTGGATCTTAGACTGCTGTTAGTAAGCCAGGGGCAACCTAGCCATTTATTAGTGATCTGTTTAGTTTTTATGAGACAATGTTTGTTATACATTCTATGTATTTTATTTAGAAATGTGTCTATCCATTCATTGATACCATCAGCACTAAACATAATGAGGGCAAATTCCTGGGCCTGCACCTTGACAGCAACCTGAATTTCAGCACCCATATCCAACACATAGCAAAAAAAGTATCCAAAACGGTTGAGATCCTCTCTAAGATACATTACTATTGAAACACAAATACAAATACAGTGGACCCCCGGATTTCATGCCGCTCCCAACTCGAACAATTATGTAAGTGCCTTTGTAAGTGTATTGTGGGGGAATGTACAAGTTATGTGGACTGTAATGAAGCTACTTAGCTTGATGATGCATCCACGACTCCCCAGCCATCTCAGAAGTCGTTGGTTGATGCACACGGTCACATCCCCCTCAGGGCTGTATGGGTGTATAAATGCACACATGAGTATTATATTGCCCCAAAGGAGCGTATGCCCATATCATCAGTCATTAAATAAAGACTGAGATGTAACTCACGTGTTTGGACTTAAAAGTCCACGCATAACTGCCGTCAATAGATAAATTTTGATGCTCCTGCCTAACAAGAACTGAGCAGTTCCCTGCCTGGCAAGAACATAAAAACATACCTTGCTCGTGTAACTGTCTTGATTGAAGAACACTGCTGAAGAGTCACCGCCTTGTTAGATGAAGCAAACTCATGACTGTCTCTTTACGTTCAACAATTTCAGTCTTTTTGCAGTAGTAAGAAGCTGCGCACACTTCTGAATACACCGCGATTTTATGATTAACACTAAATGCGCTGGAACAGAGTTCTTATTCAGTTTCCCAACGTTAGTGGAGATTGAATAGGAGATGGCAGACGTACGACTAATGTCCTTTTGTCAGGTCAAATCATCATGCCGTAAGCCCGTTCCCTTTCGTTGCTGATTTCAATCTGCCGCCCGCTTCTTCTCTGTTCCTGCCCTCACCCTGTTTCGCTGAACTAGGCTCAATTTCAACACTTGCAAACCACTGTAACAATTTGCAATTCAAATGCTTGTGTTCTCTAAATATTTCGATCACTGAAGCACATAATTATAATGTCAAGTGTAGAAACTAATACAGCAGTTTCCTTTAACTTTCCTGCTATGGCAAAGAGTCCCATTTATATCAAATGTCTCAAATATACACTACTTGCAACTGGTCAGGCATAAGTGACTTCTTGGTTGGGTCCGTACATCTGTTACCAGTTAAATTTGTTGATCAGGAAGCCAGACACGCTGTCTGGCCCTTTCTAAGGGCCGGGCCCCTAAGGGCAGAAAGGGCTGATACCTTCCCCCCACCTCTCTTGGAGAATTTTCCCCACATGTATTTTTGGGGGTCTGAATCGGACTAATCTAATTTTCATTCGTCCTTATGGGAACAAATTCGTTTGGTAACAGCACTCGAACAGCCTTCTGGAAAGAATTAATGACAAAATCTGGGATCCACTGTACAAATTTTATTTCATTGCAAGGTTACATCGAGATTTTGTAATTACAATAATGAATTGCAGTGCAAAGAGAGCTGCTATCATGCCATGATATGTTGAAAGTATATTTTGTAGGTTATATCTATAGTAAATATTTAAATTATATTATGGGAAAATAACATTTAGCATTGTAGAAAGTAGTTTACAGTATGAGAATGCTACAATTTGGTGTAAGGTAGTATTGTTTTGGGTAGGTTTTTATACTACAATGTAGTATTAATTTATGTATGAACTTTGGGTATCTAGTTTTGAAGTTTTAAGATTTAGGTAATTGGGAGATTTTTTGGTTAAATTGAGTATTGAGTATTTAGTTTAGGGTGAGTAGGTGGTTTTTGAGAAGAGTCTTAAATTGATGTTCAGACCGGGTTACTTAAGTATTTACTGGTAATGAATTCCAAATTTTGGGGCCCTTAACCCTTTGACTGTTACGGTCATATATATATGTCTTACAAGCCAGTGTTTCAGACGTATATTTTTTATTATTAACACATCGGCCGATTCCCACCAAGGCAGGGTGGCCCGAAAAAGAAAAACTTTCATCATCATTCACTCCATCACTGTCTTGCCAGAGGGGTGCTTTACACTACAGTTATAAAACTGCAACATTAACACCCCTCCTTCAGAGTGCAGACACTGTACTTCCCATCTCCAGGACTCAAGTCCGGCCTGCCGGTTTCCCTGAATCCCTTCATAAATGTTACTTTGCTCACACTCCAACAGCACGTCAAGTATTAAAAACCATTTGTCTCCATTCACTCCTATCAAATACGCTCACACATGTGGAGACAAAGAACCTTGTCCATGGAAGTAAAGAGGGGAATGTATGAGAGTATAGTTATACCAACACTCTTATATGGGTGTGAAGCATGGGTGATGAATGTTGCAAAACTTCCTTTACCCCCTCCCTCCAACCTTTCCTAGGCTGACCCCTACCCCGCCTTCCCTCCACTACAGATTTATACACTCTCGAAGTCATTCTGTCTCGTTCCATTCTCTCTACATGTCCGAACCACCTCAACAACCCCTCCTCAGCTCTCTGGATAATAGTTTTGGTAATCCTGTACCTCCTCCTACTTTCCAAACTCCGAATTCTCTGCATTATATTCACACCACACATTGACCTCAGACATGACATCTCCACTGCCTCCAGCCTTCTCCTCATTGCAACATTCATCACCCATGCTTCACACCCATATAAGAGTGTTGGTATAACTATACTCTCATACATTCCCCTCTTTACTTCCATGGACAAGGTTCTTTGTCTCCACAGACTCCGAAGTGCTCCACTCACCCTTTTACCCTCATCAATTCTATGATTCACCTCATCCTTCATAGACCCATCTGCTGACATGTCCACTCCCAAATATCTGAATACATTCACCTCCTCCATACTCTCTCCCTCCAATCTGATATCCAATCTTTCGTCACCTAATCTTTTTGTTATCCTCATCACTTTACTCTTTTCTATATTCACTTTCAATTTTCTTCTTTTACATGCCCTACCAAATTCATCCACCAACCTCTGCAACTTCTCTTCAGAATCTCCCAAAAGCACAGTGTCATCAGCAAAAAGCAACTGTGACAACTCCCGTATATATACTCAAAAATTCTAGCGGCTTCAAATCAAGTGGGAGAAAGCTGGTAGGCCCACATATGAGAGAATGGGTCTGTGTGGTCAGTGTGCGCTCTATAAAAAAAATCCTGCAGCAAGCAGTGCATAATTTTTATTTCATTGCAGATTACATAGGTATTGGTAGTTACAATGTAAATTGAGGCAAGGAGAGCCACTGACATGCCATGGCATTAGGGGCAGCTTAATCTAGTAACTTAAAGACTATGTACTTAATATTAGAGCAATTTATTGAGTTTATTCTAGTTAAAAATTGTTTTCAAATTACAATATGATGAAATTTTACTGTTAAAATTATTAAATGATGATATTAGATTGTTACAGGTGTTTAGATTGTCGAATGGTAATATGGAATTGAGATTATCTTAAGGAAAATAACATTGAGCATTTTTGACATTAACTTATAATATGAGTATACAGTGGAACCCCGGTTTACGATGTTATCACCTTACGTTATTTTCGGTAACCGATATTTATAACGTAAGAAATTTGTTTGTGGTTTACGATGTTTGCTTCGTTTACCGACATTCGTACCGGACCTGTCCGCTTGGCGCCCAGCTGAGCGCGCACTCCAGGGAGCGTCAGTGCTATTGTTTACAAGCGAGAGCGACCACCCACCCACACCCACGCATTCATACCAGTATATTGTCATTATTCCACTGCTGTTTTTAGTGCTTGCAACTGCTAAATAAGCTACCATGGGTCCAAGGAAAGATCCTAGTGCTAAGCCTGTGGCAAAGAGGAACAGAAATATATGTACGATAGAAGTGAAGAAGGAGATAATAGAAAAATATGAAAGTGGAGTGCGTATCAGTGAGCTAGCCAGGCTGTATGGTAAACCCTATTCTACCATCGCTACCATTGTGGATAAGAAATATTCAAGTAAAATCAAGGAAGCTGTTGTTGCAAAAGGTGCATCTGTGATCACAAAACAGAGACCACAAGTGGTGGAAAATGTGGAAAGGTTGTTGTTGGTGTGGATCAACGAGAAACAGTTAGCAGGAGATACTGTTTCGGAGGGAATAATATGTGAAAAAGCAAGGCAGTTGCATGATGATCTCCTTAAGAAAATGCCTGCAACGAGTGCTGAAGTGAGCGAATTTAAAGCCAGCAGAGGCTGGTTTACAAATTTAAGAATCGAAGTGGCATACATAGTGTTGTGAGGCATGGTGAGGGAGCCAGTTCTGACAAAAGTGCGGCTGAAAAATATGTTCCTGAATTCCAGGAGTACCTAGAGGCTGAACAATTCCTCCCCAACAAGTGTTTAATTGTGATGAAACAGGCCTGTTTTGGAAGAAAATGCCCAACAGGACCTACATTACTCAGGAGGAAAAGGCACAGCCAGGACATAAGCCTATGAAAGACAGGCTAACGTTGATGCTTTGTGCCAATGCCAGTGGTGATTGCAAAGTGAAGCCTTTACTGGTGTATCTTTTTGAAAATCCCCGAGTGTTTGGCAGATGCGGTGTCAGCAAGTCTAACTTGTGTGTGATGTGGAAGTCTAACAAAAAGGCTTGGGTCACAAAGGACATTTTCTTAGATTGGTTCAATGAAGTGTTTGGCCCCAGTGTGAAGAAATATCTATTGGACAATAATTTGCCACTTAAGTGCCTCCTGATAATGGACAATGCTCCTTGTCATCCTCCAAACTTGGTAGAGAAAATTGTGGAGGAGTTTAAATTCATCAAAGTGAAGTTCTTGCCCCTAATACCACTCCTCTCCTCCAGCCCATGGACCAGCAGGTCATTTCCAACTTTAAAAAACTCTATACCAAAGCAATGTTTCAAAAGTGCTTTGATGTGACCACAGACATGAACATAACCCTAAGAGAATTTTGGAAAAACAATTTCCATATGCTGCATTGTGTACACCTTATAGGTAAGGCTTGGGAGGAGTGACTACCAGGACTTTGAACTCTGCCTGGAGAAAATTGTGGCCAGACTGTGTCCTAGAGAGGGATTTTGAAGGTTTTGGGGCTGAGCCTCAGAACCCTGAGCCTGAGCCTGAGCCTGTTTTGGAAGAAATTGTGGAATTGGGCAAGTCTTTGGGGTTAGAGGTGAGTGGTGAGGATGTGGAACAGTTGGTGGAGGAGCACAAGGAAGAGCTAACCACTGAAGATCTGCAAGAGCTTCAACAGCAACTGGAACAAGAGAGCAGAGGTCAGGACAATGGTTCAGAGGAGGAGGTGGAGGTGGAACAAAAATGGAAGAATGTGCCTTCTTCAAGGATTAGGGAGATCTGTGCCAAATGGAGTGATGTGCAAGCATTTATGGATGAATATCACCCTGACCATGCTGTTGCAGGCCGTGCTGGCAACCTGTACAATGACACAGTGGTGTGTCATTTCAGGGATGTGTTAAAGAATCGCCAGACACAGATCTCCCTGGACAAATTTGTTGTTAGAAAGAGGTCTAGTGACTCTCAAGCTGGTCCTAGTGGCATTCAAAGAAAAAGGGAAGTAACCCCAGAAAAGAACTTACCACCTGCAGTGTTAATGGAAGGGGATTCCCCTTCCAAACACTAGCATACTACTCCACCTTCTCCCCTCCTCCCGTCCTCCACACATCAACAACTCTTCAATAAATGTAAGTGACATGTTATTGTACAATATTTGCATGTATATTTATGTATTCTTTATTAAATTGTGTATTATTTAATGTCCAAAAGTTTTAAAAAATATTTTATTTAACTACTTTTGGAAGTCTTGGACGGATTAAATTTATTTCCATTATTTCTTATGGGGAAAATTGATTCGTTTTACGATTGTTTCGCCTTAAAATATGCCCTCTCTGACGGATTAAAATCGTAAACCGAGGTACCACTGTATTTAGTTTATTTACAAGTAATGTATAGTGGACCCTCGGTTTTCGTTCACCTCCAAAGTCGAACAGTTATGTAAGTGTATTTTCGTAAGTGCTTTTGTAAGTGTATTTTTGGGGGTCTGAAATGACTAATCTAATTTACATTTGTCCTTATGGGAGTAAATTCGTTGGGTAACAGCACTCAAACAGGATTCTGGAAAGAATTTTCAACGAAAACCGAGGGTCCACTGTATTGACTAATTCTAGTGTTTTGACTATATTGTAATGACTGCTAGTATGCTAGGTAGTAGGTTGGTAGACAGCATCTGCCCAGGGAGGTATTTCCATCCTGTAGTAGTAGGTTAGTAGACAGGAACCACCCAGGGAGGTACTACAGTCCTGCCAAGTGAGTGTAAAACAGAAGCCTGTACGTACTTGTTTTACATGATGGTAGAATTGCTGGTGTCTTTTCTCTGTATCATAAACATGCAAGATTTCAGGTACGTCTTGTTACTTCTACTTGCACTTAGGTCACACTACACATATGTTTTTTTTTTTTTTCAACAAGTCGGCCGTCTCCCACCGAGGCAGGGTGACCCAAAAAGAAAGAAAATCCCCAAAAAGAAAATACTTTCATCATCATTCAACACTTTCACCACACTCATACATAATCACTGTCTTTGCAGAGGAGCTCAGATACGACAGCTGAGAAAAGTCCCTCCCAGCTGTCACTATCTCAGACCCCTCCTTTAAAGTGCAGGCATTGTACTTCCCATTTCCAGGACTCAAGTCCAATTAAATCAATTAACTGGTTTCCTGAATCCCTTCACAAAATGTTACCCTGCTCACACTCCAACAGATCGTCATGTCCCAAAACCATTCGTCTCCATTCACTCCTATCTAACACGCTCACACATGCTTGCTGGAAGTCCAAGCCCCTCGCCCACAAAACCTCCTTTACCCCTTCCCTCCAACCTTTTCTAGGACGACCCCTACCCCGCCTTCCTTCCCCTACAGATTTATACGCTCTCCAAGTCATTCTACTCTGATCCATTCTCTCTAAATGACCAAACCACCTCAACAACCCTTCTTCAGCCCTCTGACAAATACTTTTAGTAACTCCACACCTTCTCCTAATTTCCACATTCCGAATTTTCTGCATAATATTTACACCACACATTGCCCTTAGACAGGACATCTCCACTGCCTCCAGCCTCCTCCTCGCTGCAGCATTTGCAACCCATGCTTCACACCCATATTAGAGTGTTGGTACCACTATACTTTCGTACATTCCCTTCTTTGCCTCCATGGATAACGTTTTTTGTCTCCACAGATACCTCAATGCACCACTCACCTCTTTTCCTTCATCAATTCTATGGTTAACCTCATCCTTCATAAACCCATCCGCTGACACGTCAACTCCCAAATATCTGAAAACATTTACTTCTTCCATAATCCCTCTCTCCCAAAGTGATATCCAATTTTTCTTTATTTAAATCGTTTGATACCCTCATCACCTTACTCTTATCTATGTTCACTTTTAACTTTCTACCTTTACACACTCTCCCAAACTCGTCCACTAACCTTTGCAACTTTTCTTTAGAATCTCCCATAAGCACAGTATCATCAGCAAAAAGTAACTGTGTCAACTCCCATTTTGCATTTAATTCTCCATAATTTAATCCCACCCTCTCCCCAACACCCTAGCATTTACTTCTTTACAACCCCATCTATAAATATATTAAACAACCATGGTGACATTACACATCCCTGTCTAAGGCCTACTTTTACCGGGAAGTAATCTCCCTCTCTCCTACACACCCTAACCTGAGCCTCACTATCCTCATAAAAACTCTTTACAGCCTTCAGTAACTTACTACCTATTCCATACACTTGCAACATTTGCCACATTGCTCCCCTATCCACTCTATCATATGCCTTTTCTAAATCCATAAATGCAATAAAAACTTCTCTACCTTTATCTAAATACTGTTCACATATATGCTTCACTGTAAACACTTGATCTACACATCCCCTACCCACTCTAAAGCCTCCTTGCTCATCTGCAATCCTACTCTCTGTCTTACCTCTAATTCTTTCAATAATAACCCTGCCATACACTTTACCTGGTATACTCAGTAAACTTATTCCCCTATAATTTTTACACTCCTTTATCCCCCCTCCTTTATACATGCTCTCTGCCAATCCCTAGGTACCTTCCTCTATCATACATTTATTAAACAAAAATACCAACCACTCCAGCACTATATCCCCCTGCTTTTAACATTTCTGTCATGATTCCGTCAATTCCAGCTGCTTTACCCCTTTCATTCTACGTAATGCCTCACGCACCTCCCCACACTCACATCCTGCTCTTCTTCACTCCTAAACGATGTTGTACCTCCCTGGCCAGTACATGAAATTACGGCCTCCCTTTTCATCGACATTTAAAAGTTCCTCAAAATATTCCCGCCATCTACCCAATACCTCCAGCTCCCCATCTACTAACTCCCTACTTTGTTTTTAACTGACAAATCCATTCGTTCCCTAGGCTTTCTTACCTTGTTTATCTCACTCCAAAATTTTTCTTGTTTTCAGCAAAATTTCTTGACAGAGCCTCTCCCATTCTTTCATTCGCTCTTCTTTTGCACTCTCTCACCACTCTCTTCACCTTTCTTTTACTCTCCATATACTCTGCTCTTCTATTAACACTTTTGTTTTGTAAAAACCTCTCATAAGCTACCTTTTTCTCTTTATCACACCCTTTACTTCTTCATTCCACTCACTCCTCTTTCCTCCTGCACCCACCCTCCTATAACCACAAACTTCTGCCCCACATTCTAATACTGCATTTTTAAAACTATCCCAACTCTCTTCAACCCCCCCACTACTACTACTTGCACTAGCCCACCTTTCTGCCAATAGTTGCTTATATCTCACCCTAACTTCCTCCTCCCTTAGTTTATACACTTTTACCTCTCTCTTACTTGCTGTTGCCATTTTCTTTTTGTCCCATCTACCTTTTACTCTAACTGTAGCTACAACCAAATAATGATCTGATATATCCGTTGCCCCTCTATAAACATGTACATCCTGAAGCCTACTCATCAACCTTTTATCCACCAATACATAATCCAACAAACTACTTTCCTTACGTGCTATATCATACCTTGTATATTTATTTATCCTCTTTTTCATAAAATATGTATTACATATTACCAAACCTCTTTCTACACATAGCTCAATTAATGGTTCCCCATTTACATTTACCCCTGGCACCCCAAATTTACCTACTACTCCATCCACAACATTTTTACCCACTTTAGCATTAAGATCCCCAACCACAATTACTCTCTCACTTGGTTCAAAACTCCCCACACACTCACTCAACATTTCCCAAAATCTCTCTCTCCTCTACACTTCTCTCTTCTCCAGGTGCATAAACACTTACTATAACCCACTTTTCACATCCAACCTTTATTTTACTCCACATAATCCTTGAATTTATACATTTATATTCCTTCTTTACCTGCCATAACTGATTATTCAACATTATTGCCACTCCTTCTTGAGCTCTAACTCTATTTAAAACCCCTGATCTAATCCCATTTATTTCTCCCCACTGAAACTCTCCTACCCCCTTCAGCTTTGTCTCACTTAAAGCCAGGACATCCAGCTTCTTTTCATTCATAACATCTACAATCATCTCTTTCTTATCATTCGCACAACATCCACGCACATTCAAACAACCCACTTTGACGGTTTTCTTCTTCTTCTTTTTAGTAAGCTATACAGGAAAAGGGGTTACTAGCCCATTGTAGTAACTCCTATCCCCGGTGGGATATGGCCAGTTTGTTGAAAGAAGAAGATTGCTAGTATATTGACTACTTCCTGTGTATTAACCACTGCTAGTGTTTTGACTGCTAGTGTAAGGACTATTAGTATAATGACTACTACCTGTGTATTGACCACTGCTAGTGTTTTGATTAAAGGTTCTAGTATAGGTATATGTTATACAGCCAAGTCTTAACATAAAGGTGTCAAAATGGTCATTTACTGAACATTCCATGTACAGTGGTACCTCTACTTACGAGCAGCTCCCAACTCGAACAATTATGTAAGAGTATTTTTGTAGGTGGTTTTGTAAGTGGATTTTTGGGGGTCTGAAATGGATTAATCTAATTTTCATTATTTCTTATTGGAACAAATTCCTTCGGTATTGGCACTTGAATAGCCATCTGGAACGAATTAAGCTTGTAAGTAGAGGTACCACTGTACTTGTGTCACTCATTGCACTGTACTTCTGGCACTTACCTCCATCCCCCTTCTATGTTTCTGTTCCCATAAGGGATTTTCCTTGATGTCATTGAAGGGTTCTTGATCTAAAGTACTGTACCTGACTTACTGTACGACCCTATGCAACTATCACTCCCCAGTGAATGGAAAATCCTTAAATAATAAGATTTTGCATTAAAAGCTAAATCCTTGCACACTCCAGCAGATCCTTGCTACAAATGCTTAACAATCAAACACCTACATCACCTGGGCTTCTATTTCTCTCACATCTGGGTCAGTACATATGGGGAATGCATCTGTCTGGTGCTCAGCAGACAGAGGAATAATCCACCACCTCTTGAGCTGAATGATTAAAATATTAAATTATATAATTATTTCTCTTGTATAACCTATCCAAAATTGACACCAGATGTTTGTTTTAATTTCCCTGTGTTTCACTAAGGGGCAGTGATTTAGATAATCTTCTAAACCAATTAGGGTAAAATCTTCAAAATTAGTGCGTACAACTAGAGTGATTGTTTCCACAACAAAGGTAGATGAGAGAGAAGAACTCTGGAGTGCAGTGAGTGCAAGCAGCACCACACAAGTGCCTCACTCACCAACACACACTATCATCCACCTACAAAACATGTACTAGTACCTTAATGGTTCATTTATCCAATATTCACTCTGTGAGAGGCTAAGTGTTCTCTTGTACACTACACCTGACTTACACTCAACACTGCCTCTCTCCTCTATACACAACTGTATGTAAAATCCTCCTCATTAAGGTGTGGTGGAGGCAGATGGATCTGGCTTCATGTATTTTGTAAGATGTGGTAGAGCCAGATGGATCTGGCTTCATGTATTTTGTAAGGTGTGGTGGAGCCAGATGGATCTGGCTTCATACAAATTGTAAGGTGTGGTGGAGCCAGATGGATCTGGCTTCATATATTTTGTAAGGTGTGGTGGAGCCAGATGGATCTGGCTTCATATATTTTGTAAGGTGTGGTGGAGCCAGATTGATCTGGCTTCATGTATTTTATAAGATTTGGTGGAGCCAGATGGATCTGGCTTCATGTATTTTGTAAGGTGTGGTGGAGCCAGATGGATCTGGCTTCATATATTTTGTAAGGTGTGGTGGAGCCAGATGGATCTGGTTTCATGTATTTTACTCAAGTATTTACTATGTTTTGTTATTAAATGAACAATGTGATGCAGAAAGAAACCTAATACAGTGGACCCCCAGCTAACGAACACCCCGGAAATCGTACAATTATGTAAGTATATAATATTGTAAGTGCTTGTGGAAGTGTATTTTTGGGGGTCTGAAATGGACTAACCTACTTGGCATTATTTCTTAAGGGAGTAAATTCGTTCGGTAATGGCACTTGAGCAGGCTTCTGTAATGAATTTTGTTCGTTAGCCGGGGGTCCACTGTATTTGTTCTGTTGTCCTTGTTCATTATTAAACACTGACATTGTCTTTTTTCATTATAACATTACTGTTATTGTTTTTGTTCATTATAACATCATTGATTTTGTTCATTATAACATTACTCTCATTTCTGTCTTTGTTCATTATAATTTTACTGTCATCATTGTCTTTGCTCATCATTGCTATCTTCATTATAACATTGTCATCATTGTATAATACAGGTCGGCCATCACTAATCTGGTTCCATCAGTAATCCGGCACTAATTTCAGCCAGCATAATTTCAAATTTCCGGGGTAGCCGCACCAACCTGCCGCTACTGTTTTGGTGGCCTGCTCACTTTTAGCCCAAACCATGGTTCCAACGAATAAAAGAAATGCTTCTCGTTGTGTAAAGCATACACCGCACATTGTCCATAAAAGATAAAGTGGCTTTGAAGCCACTGTTGTTCGCCATGAGCTCAGCTCACTCAGATAAGCTGTGACCAGTAAATTTGGGCCTACATATGAGAGAATAGGTCTGTGTGGTAAGTGTTCACTATATAAAAAAAATTGTGCTGCACGTAGTGCATAAGTAGAAAAAACTGCGACTGTGGTGTAAAACAGCAACTTTCTGGTGTATTTTTGTATAGTTTCTATGGTTGTATTCTCGTTTTTTTGGTCTCATTTGATAGAATGGAAGATATATTACAAAAATAGATATGATGAACAGAGAAAATGTTACTTTAGTACCAGGAATGTCTGCATTGTTCATTCTGGACCCTATTTTGAAATTGGCATTTTTTAAAATTTGTGTGAAATTCGCCAAATTACTGATTTCTGACCACTTTATTGGGTAGTTGAAATAGGTGAATATGCAGTTTCTTGAACTCAGTTGACAGAATAGAAGGAATACTAGCAAAATAGCTGAGTCTGGTAGACTATAACAATGGAATGGGCCAAAATTAGGGTGTAATTTTGGCCATCGTAAACGATAGGAGAGATTTTTTAGAGATTTTGCCACCGAAGTGGCTAGTTTATTGTGCACCCCATATCCATCCTGTGGACGGTAGCGCAAGAGCATATGGATACACAAAAGGCCTAGGCACTAGGCCCCAAAGGGGGTTAACAATTGTACATTTGGGTTTATATCTACATTTCAATTATCTGTTACAAGCAGGTATCTTATTTCATGAATAAGATATCTTGACATGTCACATAGGTTATTATATTGTCTATCTCTATATTCCTCAATAAGTGCACAATTAAGCACATAGTGTTCAAGACAGTGATCATATGCCTGATCACATAATTTGCATTTAGTTTGATCATCATCTGTGTCTCCCAAACTGTCAGAAGCACCTGTAGCCAAGCCTAAGCCTGGCCACTACAACATCAGTCAGTCTGTTCACATTGCAAGGAGAGAGAGATGCGGAGAATGTAAAACTGAGAGTGAGCAGGTGGTGGGCAGTCAGACGAACTCAGTTCATATGTGATAATTTTTCAAAATGCATGTAGTATTTGTTAAACTTTTACCCCACAATGCAAACATCTTACACTGTGTACAAGTTGAGTTTATGTTGTTGCAGTAGAATAAATAACAGCAACATTCCCATTCTCATGCAACACCATTTTAAGAGCGAATGACACTATGAGGGAAGGCATATGAAAGGAATATTTTTTAACAGTCACTCCTAGTAATATTATATGAAAATGTCTATAATAACAATATGTGATACTTAGTGCCCCACAGTGATTATCATTATTATTATTATTATTCTAATTGCATCAAGACAAGAAGCACACCCTTAGTGATTTTAAAGTGTACCTTCACACCAGCACAGTGTGTAAGTTTATTTAGTTACAGGTACACAAAAGTATAATTATCAGAGTACAGTGGTACCCCGGTTTACGATATTTTTTCATTCCAGAATGCTGTTCAAGTGCCATTACCAAACGAATTTATCTCCTTAAGAAATGTTGTAAAATAGACTAGTCCTTTAGACCCAAATTACACTTACAAAGCATTTAAAAATAAACTTACATAAAGAGGTGAGTTGGACATCTAAACCGGGTACCACTGTACATATAAATATGAAATAACTTTTAAACGCAGAACTCATGGAGAATGTAAACAGATTGGTGCATGGACGCCGTAATAGTAAATCAGGGAGCCATATAAACAAATTTTTGGTTGTAATTTGTAATGTCCATATTGGCGAATCACCATAAAGCCAAGCACTGTAAAGTGCGGCCCTCTCCTGTGTAACATTACTGTTATCATTGTCTTTGTACATTATAATATTACTGTCATCATTGTCTCTTCATTATAACATTACTGTCATCATTGTAGCATTTAAGTTTGACTGAAATGCTCTGCATATTAAGGGGCATTTGGCATGTACACCCAACTATTATATTACTCTGTACAACCATGTATCATGTCAAAATATACTTCTTATTCTTATTGTCATCATTGTTTCTGTTCATTATAACATTACTGTCATCATTGTCTCTCATCATTATAACATTATCAATGTACAGTGGACCCCCGAGTTTTGTAAAAACTTCACTCCTGAAGTCTGCTCAAGTGCCATTACCGAACGAATTTACTCCCTTAAGGAAAAATTTCACGTAGGTTAGTCTATTTCAGACCCCCAAAAATACACTTCCACAAGAACTTACAAAATTATACTTACATAATTGCACGATTTCCGGGGTATTCGTTAACCGAGGGTCCACTGTACAGTGGTACCTCGAGTTACGATGGTCCCCAAAATCGCCCTTTTATGTAAGTTTATTTTTTTAAATGCTTTTGTAAGTATATTTTTGGGGGTGTAAAAGGACTAGTCTATTTTACATTATTCCTTATGGGGATAAATTCGTTTGGTAATGGCACTTGAACAGCATTCTCGAACGAAAAAATATCTTAACTCGAGATACCACTGTACCTCCTTTTATGCAACTCATTATCTGAAAATATGGAGTAACACCAATTGAACTTAAGTTCCACACCATCTATCATGTTAGGTTCCAAACCATCTATAATGTTAAGTTCCACACCATCTATCATAAGTTCCACACCATCTAAAATGTAAAGTTCCACACCATCTATCATGTTAAGTTCCACACCATCTATAATGTTAAGTTCCATACCATCTATCATGTTAAGTTCCATACCATCTATCATGTTAAGTTCCACACCATCTATCATGTTAGGTTCCACACCATCTATCATGTTAAGTTCCACACCATCTATCATGTTAGGTTCCACACCATCTATCATGTTAAGTTCCACACCATCTATCATGTTAGGTTCCACACCATCTATCATGTTAAGTTCCACACCATCTATCATGTTAGGTTCCACACCATCTATCATGTTAAGTTCCACACCATCTATCATGTTAGGTTCCACACCATCTATCATGTTAAGTTCCACACCATCTATCATGTTAGGTTCCACACCATCTATCATGTTAAGTTCCACACCATCTATCATGTTAGGTTCCACACCATCTATCAGTACAGTACCTCCCACCACCTCACTCAGTGTCACCTGGTATACTGTACAGTACCTCCCACCACCTCACTCAGTGTCACCTCGTATACTGTACAGCACCTCCCACCACTTCACTCAGTGTCACTAGGTATACTGTACAGTACCTCTCACCACCTCACTCAGTGTCACCTGGTATACTGTACAGTACCTCCCACCACCTCAGTGTCACCTGGTATACTGTACAGTACATGATCATTATACTGCATAACTCAGTGTAAATCCATGTTAGTATTAACCAAGGTAAACTGGTTTATAACATGTAAGAAGTATTATCACAGGTCACCCTTGTGTAATTTATCTATATTTACTTTGACAATAATGTTAATATGACCCATTTGTCTGTTTCAGATAATATTCTTGGATGAAGCAACGGCCTCCATCGACACCGAGACTGATCACTTGATCCAACAAACACTCAAGATGGCTTTTCAGTCTTGTACTATGATCACTGTGGCACACAGGTCAGTCTTGTACTGTGATCACTGTTGCACACAAGTCAGTCTTGTACTGTGATCACTGTTGCACACAGGTCAATCTTGTACTGTGACCACTGTTGTACACAGGTCAGTCTTGTACTGTGATCACTGTTGCACACAGGTCAGTCTTGTAGTATGATCACTGTTGCACACAGGTCAGTCTTGTACTGTGATCACTGTTGCACACAAGTCAGTCTTGTACTGTGATCACTGTTGCACACAGGTCAATCTTGTACTGTGACCACTGTTGTACACAGGTCAGTCTTGTACTGTGATCACTGTTGCACACAGGTCAGTCTTGTAGTATGATCACTGTTGCACACAGGTCAGTCTTGTAGTATGATCACTGTTGCACACATGTCAGTCTTGTACTATGATCACTGCTGTACACAAGTCAGTCTTGTACTGTGATCACTGTTGTACACAGGTCAGTCTTGTACTATGATCACTGTTGCACACATGACAGTCTTGTACTGTGATCACTGTGGCACACAGGTCAGTGTTGTACTGAGATCAGTGACACTCAGGTCAGTCTTGTACTGTGATCACTGTGGCACACAGGTCAATCTTGTATTATGATCACTGATGTGTGCAGGTCAGTCTTGTACTGTGATCACTGTGACACACAGGTCAGTCTTGTACTGTGATCACTGTAGCACACAGGTCAGTCTTGTTCTGTGATCACTGTAGCACACAGGTCAGTCTTGTACTGTGATCACTGTTGCACACAGGTCAGTCTTGTACTTTGATCACTGTTGCACAAAGGTCAGTCTTGTACTGTGATCACTGTGGCACACAGGTCAGTCTTGTACTGTGATCACTGTTGTACACAGGTCAGTCTTCTACTATGATCACTGCTGTACACAAGTCAGTCTTGTACTGTGATCACTGTTGTACACAGGTCAATCTTGTACTGTGACCACTGTTGTACACAGGTCAGTCTTCTACTATGATCACTGCTGTACACAAGTCAGTCTTGTACAATGATCACTGTGGCACACAGGTCAGTCTTGTACTGTGATCACTGTTGTACACAGGTCAGTCTTGTACTATGATCACTGTTGTACACAGGTCAGTCTTGTACTATGATCACTGTTGTACACAGGTCAGTCTTGTACAGTAATGACTATGGCACACAGGTCAGTCTTGTACTATGATCACTGTTGTACACAGGTCAGTCTTGTACAGTAATCACTGACACACAGGTCAGTCTTGTACAGTAATCACTGACACACAGGTCAGTCTTGTACTATGGTTACTGTGGCACAGGTCAGTTTAGTACTATGATCACTTATGCACACAGGTCAGTCATGTCTAATGATCACTGTTGTACACAGGTAAGTTTTGTACTATGATCACTGTTGTACACGGGTCATTCTTGTACTATGATCACTGTTGTACACAGGTCGGTCTTGTTCTATGATCACTGTTGTACACAGGTCAGTCTTGTACTATGATCACTGTTGTACACAGGTCAGTCTTGTACTGTGATCACTATTGTACACAGGTCAGTCTTGTACTATAATTACTGTTGTACACGGGTCATTCTTGTACTATGATCATTGTTGTACACAGGTCAGTCTTGTACTATGATCACATGTCAGTCTTGTGCTGTGATCACTGTTGTACAAAGGTCAGTCTTGTACTGTGATCACTGTTGTACACAGGTCAGTCTTGTAATGTGATTACTGTTGTACACAGTTCAGTCTTGTATTGTTATCACTGTTGTACACAGGTCAGTCTTGTACTGTGATCACTGTTGTACACAGGTCTGTCTTGTAATGTGATCACTGTTGTAGACAGGTCAGTCTTGTACTGTGATCACTGTGGCACACAGGTCAGTCTTGTACTGTGATCACTGTTGTACACAGGTCAGTCTTGTACTATGGTCACTGTTGTACACAGGTCAGCCTTGTACTGTGATCACTGTTGTACACAGGTCAGTCTTGTACTGTGATCACTGTGGCACACAGGTCAGTCTTGTACTGTGATCACTGTTGTACACAGGTCAGTCTTGTACTGTGATCACTGTTGTACACAGGTCAGTCTTGTACTATGATCACTGTTGTACACAGGTCAGTCTTGTACTGTGATCACTGTTGTACACAGGTCAGTCTTGTACTGTGATCACTGTTGTACACAGGTCAGTCTTGTACAGTGATCACTGTTGTACACAGGTCAGTCTTGTACTATGATCACTGTTGTACACAGGTCAGTCTTGTACTGTGATCACTGTTGTACACAGATCAGTCTTGTACTATGGTCACTGTTGTACACAGGTCAGCCTTGTACTGTGATCACTGTTGTACACAGGTCAGTCTTGTACTGTGATCACTGTTGTACACAGGTCAGTCTTGTACTATGGTCACTGTTGTACACAGGTCAGCCTTGTACTGTGATCACTGTTGTACACAGGTCAGTCTTGTACAGTGATCACTGTTGTACACAGGTCAGTCTTGTACTGTGATCACTGTTGTACACAGGTCAGTCTTGTACAGTGATCACTGTTGTACACAGGTCAGTCTTGTACTATGATCACTGTTGTACACAGGTCAGTCTTGTACTATGATCACTGTTGTACACAGGTCAGTCTTGTACAGTGATCACTGTTGTACACAGGTCAGTCTTGTACTATGATCACTGTTGTACACAGGTCAGTCTTGTACTGTGATCACTGTTGTACACAGGTCAGTCTTGTACAGTGATCACTGTTGTACACAGGTCAGTCTTGTACTATGATCACTGTTGTACACAGGTCAGTCTTGTACTGTGATCACTGTTGTACACAGGTCAGTCTTGTACAGTGATCACTGTTGTACACAGGTCAGTCTTGTACTATGATCACTGTTGTACACAGGTCAGTCTTGTACTATGATCACTGTTGTACACAGGTCAGTCTTGTACAGTGATCACTGTTGTACACAGGTCAGTCTTGTACTATGATCACTGTTGTACACAGGTCAGTCTTGTACTATGATCACTGTTGTACACAGGTTTAGTAATCATTGAAGTATGTTTTATATTGCTTTAAAGACCCCATATCATGTTTTATGTACTTCTCATTATTAACCTCAGAGTTCTGGCTTCGTGTTCCAGACTGTGACGGCTCACTGATACCCAGTGAAGGCTGGGGGGGGGGGGATGAGGGGAACTTACATTTATTGCAAGTCCATCTTGGCCCATGAAACTTCTTTTGAAATAATTCCAGACAATATATTATAGATAAAGTACTTTTGGTAAACAAAAATATGTTTCCCAGCACCAGGTAAGCCTGGCCCATGGCCGGGCTCAGGGAGTAGTATGACTCTCGAAACTCATTAAAGGTACAGTATATCTAAAAAGTATGTACAACATATGCAGATGAGAACTCAGTGAGCTCTTTTCTTGTCATAGCAGGGAACGTATCCACACTTGCCCTGGCATGAGTGATGGGAAGCATATAACATCCAGCCAGGGTAGCAGTACTCCTGAGTCACCTAACATCCAGCCAGGGTAGCAGTACTCCTGAGTCACATAACATCCAGCCAGGGTAGCAGTACTCCTGAGTCACCTAACATCCAGCCAGGGTAGCAGTACTCCTGAGTCACATAACATCCAGCCAGGGTAGCAGTACTCCTGAGTCACCTAACATCCAGCCAGGGTAGCAGTACTCCTGAGTCACATAACATCCAGCCAGGGTAGCAGTACTCCTGAGTCACCTAACATCCAGCCAGGGTAGCAGTACTCCTGAGTCACATAACATCCAGCCAGGGTAGCAGTACTCCTGAGTCACCTAACATCCAGCCAGGGTAGCAGTACTCCTGAGTCACATAACATCCAGCCAGGGTAGCAGTACTCCTGAGTCACCTAACATCCAGCCAGGGTAGCAGTACTCCTGAGTCACCTAACATCCAGCCAGGGTAGCAGTACTCCTGAGTCACCTAACATCCAGCCAGGGTAGCAGTACTCCTGAGTCACATAACATCCAGCCAGGGTAGCAGCACTCCTGAGTCACATAACATCCAGCCAGGGTAGCAGTACTCCTGAGTCACATAACATCCAGCCAGGGTAGCAGTACTCCTGAGTCACATAACATCCAGCCAGGGTAGCAGCACTCCTGAGTCACATAACATCCAGCCAGGGTAGCAGTACTCCTGAGTCACATAACATCCAGCCAGGGTAGCAGTACTCCTGAGTCACCTAACATCCAGCCAGGGTAGCAGTACTCCTGAGTCACCTAACATCCAGCCAGGGTAGCAGTACTCCTGAGTCACATAACATCCAGCCAGGGTAGCAGTACTCCTGAGTCACCTAACATCCAGCCAGGGTAGCAGTACTCCTGAGTCACATAACATCCAGCCAGGGTAGCAGTACTCCTGAGTCACCTAACATCCAGCCAGGGTAGCAGTACTCCTGAGTCACATAACATCCAGCCAGGGTAGCAGTACTCCTGAGTCACCTAACATCCAGCCAGGGTAGCAGTACTCCTGAGTCACATAACATCCAGCCAGGGTAGCAGTACTCCTGAGTCACCTAACATCCAGCCAGGGTAGCAGTACTCCTGAGTCACATAACATCCAGCCAGGGTAGCAGTACTCCTGAGTCACCTAACATCCAGCCAGGGTAGCAGTACTCCTGAGTCACATAACATCCAGCCAGGGTAGCAGTACTCCTGAGTCACCTAACATCCAGCCAGGGTAGCAGTACTCCTGAGTCACCTAACATCCAGCCAGGGTAGCAGTACTCCTGAGTCACCTAACATCCAGCCAGGGTAGCAGTACTCCTGAGTCACATAACATCCAGCCAGGGTAGCAGCACTCCTGAGTCACATAACATCCAGCCAGGGTAGCAGTACTCCTGAGTCACATAACATCCAGCCAGGGTAGCAGTACTCCTGAGTCACATAACATCCAGCCAGGGTAGCAGCACTCCTGAGTCACATAACATCCAGCCAGGGTAGCAGTACTCCTGAGTCACATAACATCCAGCCAGGGTAGCAGTACTCCTGAGTCACCTAACATCCAGCCAGGGTAGCAGCACTCCTGAGTCACATAACATCCAGCCAGGGTAGCAGTACTCCTGAGTCACATAACATCCAGCCAGGGTAGCAGTACTCCTGAGTCACCTAACATCCAGCCAGGGTAGCAGTACTCCTGAGTCACCTAACATCCAGCCAGGGTAGCAGTACTCCTGAGTCACCTAACATCCAGCCAGGGTAGCAGTACTCTGAGTCACCTAACATCCAGCCAGGGTAGCAGTACTCCTGAGTCACCTAACATCCAGCCAGGGTAGCAGTACTCCTGAGTCACCTAACATCCAGCCAGGGTAGCAGTACTCCTGAGTCACATAACATCCAGCCAGGGTAGCAGTTCTCCTGAGTCACATAACATTCAACCAGGGTAGCAGTACTCCTGAGTCACATAACATCCAGCCAGGGTAGCAGTACTCCTGAGTCACATAACATCCAGCCAGGGTAGCAGTACTCCTGAGTCACCTAACATCCAGCCAGGGTAGCAGTACTCCTGAGTCACATAACATCCAGCCAGGTTAACAGTACTCCTGAGTCACATAACATCCAGCGAGGGTAGCAGTACTCCTGAGTCACATAACATCCAGCCAGGGTAGCAGTACTCCTGAGTCACATAACATCCAGCCAGGGTAGCAGTACTTCTGAGTCACATAACCTGGGTGATTGGAAGCACATAACATCCAGCCAGGGTAGCAGTACTTCTAAGTCACATAACCTGGGTGATGGGAAGCACATAACATCCAGCTAGGGTAGCAGTACTCCTGAGTCACATAACATCCAACCAGGGTAGCAGTACTCCTGAGTCACATAACACCCATCCAGGGTAGCAGTACTCCTGAGTCACATAACATCCAGCCTGGGTAGCAGTACTCCTGAGTCACATAACATCCAGCCAGGGTAGCAGTACTTCTGAGTCACATAACATCCAGCCAGGGTAGCAGTACTCCTGAGTCACATAACATCAAACCAGGGTAGCAGTACTCCTGAGTCACATAACATCCAGCCAGGGTAGGAGTACTCCTGAGTCACATTACATCCAGCCAGGGTAGCAGTACTCCTGAGTCACATAACATCCAGCCAGGGTAGCAGTACTCCTGAGTCACATAACATCCAACCAGGGTAGCAGTACTCCTGAGTCACATAACATCCAGCCAGGGTAGCAGTACTCCTGAGTCACATAACATCCAGCCAGGGTAGCAGTGCTCCTGAGTCACATAAAATCCAGCCAGGGTAGCAGTCCTCCTGAGTCACATAACATCCAGCCAGGGTAGCAGTACTTCTGAGTCACATAACATCCAGCTAGGGTAGCAGTACTCCTGAGTCACATAACATCCAGCCAGGGTAGCAGTACTTCTGAGTCACATAACCTGGGTGATGGGAAGCACATTACATCCAGCAAGGGTAGCAGTACCCCTGAGTCACATAACATCCGGCCACGGTAGCAGTACTTCTGAGTCACATAACCTGGGTGATGGGAAGCACATAACATCCAGCCAGGGTAGCAGTACCCCTGAGTCACATAACAACCAGCCAAGGTAGCAGTACTTCTGAGTCACATAACCTGGGTGATGTAAAGCACATAACATCTAGCCATTTTAGCAGTACTCATGAGTCACATAGCACACAACACTCACAACACTTTATCCAGATTATCTTTTAGTTGACTTAGCTCAGTGCTATGATAGTTTTGCAAATCTGTGGAGCCTTTTCCTGAGAGTCAGCTAGTTACCGCAGCGCAGAGGATGGAACCCTACTCCCAATCAACAACAGAGTGTGGAACCCCTCTCCCACACATCAACAGATGGTGGAACCCCACTCCTACACAGCACCAGAGGGTTTAACCCCACTCCCACACAGCACAAGAGGGTGGAACCCCACTCCCACACAAGAAGGTGGAACCCCACTTCCACACAACAACAAAGGGTGGAACCCCACTCCCACGCAACAGAGGGCTGAACCCCACTCCCACGCAACAGAGGGCGGAACCCCTCTCCCACACAACAACAGAGGGTGGAACCCCTCTCCCACACAAAAACAGAGGGTGGAACTCCACTTCAACACAACAGAGGGTGGAACCCCACTCCCACAAAGTACAAGAGGGTGGAACCCCACTCCCACACAACAAGAGGGTGGAACCCCTCTCCCACACAACAACAGAGGGTGGAACTCAACTCCCACACAACAACAGATGGTGGAATCCCACTCTCACACAACAACAGAGGGTGGAACCCCACTCCCACACAACAATAGAGGGTGTAACCCAACTCCCACACAACAACAGATGGTGGAACCCCACTCCCACACAACAGAGGGTGGAACCCCACTCCATCACAACAAGAGAGGGTTGAAACCTACTCCAACACAGCCAGGGTACCGTCCACAGGATGGATATGGGGTGCACAATAAACTAGCCACTTCGGTGGCAAAATCTAATCTAATCAGGGTAGCAATACCCCTGAGTCACATAACCTGGGTGATGGAAAGCACATAACATCCAGGCAGGGTATCAGTGCCCCTGAGTCACATAACCTGGGTGATGGGAAGCACATAACATCCAGCCAAGGTAGCAGTACCCCTGAGTCACATAACATCCAGCCAGGGTAGCAAGGTAGCAGTACCCCTGAGTCACATAACATCCAGCCAGGGCAGCAGTACTTCTGAGTCACATAACCTGGGTGATGGGAAGCACATAACATCCAGCCATTGTAGCAGTACTCATGAGTCACATAGCACACAACACTCACAACACTTATCCAGATTATCTTTTAGTTGACTTAGCTCAGTGCTATGATAGTCTTGCAAATCTGAGGAGCCTTTCCCTGAGAGTCAGCTAGTTACCGCAGCGCAGAGGAAGGAACCCCACTCCCACTCAACAACAGAGGGTGGAACCCCTCTCCCACACAACAACAGAGGGTGGAACTCCACTCCCACACAACAACAGATCGTGGAACCACTCTCCCACACAACAACAGAGGGTGGGAACCCCTCTCCCACACAACAACAGTGGGTGGAACTCCACTCCCACACAACAACAGAGGGTGGGAACCCCTCTCCCACACAACAACAGAGGGTGGAACTCCACTCCCACACAACAACAGTAGGTGGAACCCCACTCACACACAGCACAAGAGGGTGGAACCCCACTCACACACAACAAGAGGGTGTAACCCCACTCCCACACAACAACAAAGGGTGGAACCCCACTCCCAAACAAAAAAAGAGGGTGGAACCCCGCTCCCACACAACAACAGAGGGTGGAACCCCTCTCCCACACAACAACAGATTGTGGAACCCCACTCCCACACAACAACAGAGGGTGAAATCGAACTCCCACACAACAACAGAGGGTGAAATCGAACTCCCACACAACAAGAGAGGGTGGAACCCCACTCCCACACAACAATAGTGGGTGGAACCCCACTCCCACACAACAACAGAGGGTGGAACCCCACTCCCACACAACAACAAACTGTGGAACCCCATTCCCACACAACAACAGAGGGTGGAACTTCCACTCCCACACAACAACAGAGTGGAACCCACTCACCACAACAACAGACAATGGTGGAACCCCACTCCCACACAACAACAGAGGGTGGAACCCCACTCACACAACAACAGAGGTGGAACCCACTCCCACACAAAATGAGGTGTAAGCCTACTCCACCAACAACAGATGGTGGAACCCCACTACCACACAACAACAGATGGTGGAACCCCACTCCCACACAACAGAGGGTGGAACCCCACTCTCACACAACAACAGAGGGTGGAACCCCACTCCCACACAACAATAGAGGGTGTAACCCACTCCCACACAACAACAGATGGCGGAACCCCACTCCCACACAACAGAGGGTGGAACCCCACTCTCACACAACAACAGAGGGTGGAACCCCACTCCCACACAACAACAGAGGGTGGAACCCAACTCCCACACAACAGAGTGGAACCCCACTCCCACACAACAAGAGGGTGGAACCCCACTCCCACACAACAACAGAGGGTGGAACCCCACTCCCACACAACAACAGAGGGTTGAACCTCCACTCCCACACAACAACAGAGTGGAACCCCACTCCCACACAACAACAGAAGGTGGAACCCCACTCCCACACAACAACAGAAGGTGGAACCCCACTCCCACACAACAACAGAAGGTGGAACCCCACTCCCACACAACAGAGGTGGAACCCCACTCCATCACAACAAGAGAGGGTTGAACCCCACTCCAACACAGCCAGGGTACCGTCCACTGGATGGATATGGGGTGCACAATAAACTAGCCACTTCGGTGGCAAAATCTAATCTAATCAGGGTAGCAATACCCCTGAGTCACATAACCTGGGTGATGGAAAGCACATAACATCCATGCAGGGTATCAGTACCCCTGAGTCACATAACCTGGGTGATGGGAAGCACATAACATCCAGCCAGGGTAGCAGTACCCCTGAGTCACATAACATCCAGCCAGGGTAGCAGTACCCCTGAGTCACATAACATCCAGCCAGGGCAGCAGTACTTCTGAGTCACATAACCTGGGTGATGGGAAGCACATTACATCCAGCCATTGTAGCAGTACTCATGAGTCACATAGCACACAACACTCACAACACTTTATCCAGATTATCTTTTAGTTGACTTAGCTCAGTGCTATGATAGTCTTGCAAATCTGAGGAGCCATTCCCTGAGAGTCAGCTAGTTACCGCAGCGCAGAGGAAGGAACCCCACTCCCACTCAACAACAGAGGGTGGAACCCCTCTCCCACACAACAACAGATCGTGGAACCACTCTCCCACACAACAACAGGGGGTGGGAAACCCTCTCCCACACAACAACAGAGGGTGGAACTCCACTCCCACACAACAACAGAGGGTGGGAACCCCTCTCCCACACAACAACAGAGGGTGGAACTCCACTCCCACACAACAACAGTGGGTGGAACCCCACTCACACACAGCACAAGAGGGTGGAACCCCACTCACACACAAGAGGGTGTAACCCCACTCCCACACAACAACAAAGGGTGGAACCCCACTCCCAAACAACAAAAGAGGGTGGAACCCCGCTCCCACACAACAACAGAGGGTGGAACCCCTCTCCCACACAACAGAGGGTGGAACCCCTCTCCCACACAACAACAGATTGTGGAACCCCACTCCCACACAACAACAGAGGGTGGAACCTCTCTCCCACACAACAGTGGGTGAAACCCCACTCCCACACAACAACAGAGGGTGGAACCCCTCTCCCACACAACAGAGGGTGGAACCCCTTTCCCACACAACAACAGATTGTGGAACCCCACTCCCACACAACAACAGAGGGTGGAACCTCTCTCCCACACAACAGTGGGTGAAACCCCATTCCCACACAACAACAGAGGGTGGAACCCCTCTCCAACACAACAACAGAGGGTGGAACTCCTCTCCCACACAACAACAGAGGGTGGAACTCCACTCCCACACAACAGAGGGTGGAACCCCACTCCCACACAGCAACAGAGGGTGGAACCTAACTCCCTGGTCAAAGAGACATTCGGGTGTTTGCTGATAATCCTTTATTAAGATACAACATAGCGAATGCTCCTAGCTGCAAAGAAACAAAGTACACAAATTTGGATGTACACCTGACTAGATAAGCGCACATTGTACCTCCTAGTCCTAATATATCATTAATGTTCACTGTACGGACGGAAATCTATAGTGGATGTGCAGTGCCTTTCCCAACATAACACGTAATTCCTAACTTACATATTAGGAAGGTAATACGTGTTCGTCATCCATCACCAGGGATTACGCTTATGCCTTGGTGCATTTCGTTCTTCCCTGGTTGAGAGCCTCTATGTAGAAGCGAACATTCCATCCTTATCCGATCGTCGTGATGCACATTGCATTCGCTATTTTGTTCGCTCTCATGACCTCCGCAATCCTTCCATGTATAAGATTGTTACAGATGTTAGTAGGCGCTCTTTATTTGTTCGTCGCTCCTGCTTACTTCGTCCCTTTTCTCTTCGTCTACATTCACTCCTGTCTTACCTTCAGCTCCCACCTCTATATGTTCATGTGACATCTCCCTTTTCCCTACCCCCTTGGGAAGTTCCTGCTGTCCGTGTCTGTTCTATTCCTCTACCTTGCGCGAAAGCCCAACTACCTACAGCGGCTTCTCGCTCTTTCTTTCTAGACCACTTCCGTTCTCATTCCCATGCCATCGCAGTATACACCGATGGTTCAAAGTCATCTGACGGCGTCGGATACGCAGCAGTGTTTCCGAACAGCGTTGTACGAGGGCATCTATTACCCTCGGCTAGCATATTTACGGCTGAATTGTATGCCATTCTTGTGGCACTTATCCGTATTGCATCTATGCCTGAGTCACCATTTGTGGTCGTTTCAGACTCCCTTAGTGCTTTACAGGCTATCCGTAAAATTGATACACCTCACCCCCTAGTTCTTCGTATCCACCTTTGGTTATGCCGTATCTTTAGCAAGCATAAAGATATTGTTTTTTGTTGGGTCCCTGGTCATGTTGACGTACAGGGCAATGAACAGGCAGACACTGCTGCGCGGTCAGCAGTACATGACCTTCCAGTTTCATATAGAGGTGTTCCTTTCACGGACTATTTTGCGGTCATTGCTACCCACCTTCGCACCCGTTGGCAACAACACTGGTCTGACCTGCTGAATAACAAACTTCATTTTATTAAACCGGTTATAGGTTTCTGGCCTTCTTCTTGTCACCAATGTCGAGGTTGGGAGACTACTCTCTCCTGTCTTCACATCGGCCACACTCGTCTTACTCATCGGTATCTCATGGAGAGGCTCCCTGCCCCTCTCTGTGAGCATTGTCAGGTTCCAGTGTCTGTTTGACATATCCTGTTGGACTGCCCACTCTATCAACGAGCACGCAGAATTTACCTCCAATGACGTCTTCGCTCTGCGGCCCTTTCTTTACCTTCCCTTCTTGCAGATGGACCCTCCTTTAATCCTGACTCTCTCATTGACTTTTTGACAGAAACTGACTTACTACACAAACTCTGAAGATTATACCTATAGCACCTCCCTCAGTCCCTTCTACCTCGATCTCTTGCTACCCTCCATCCCTGCACTATCCACCGTCATCTTGCACTCCATACCATACTAATCGTCCATCTCCCTCTTACAACCCACTCTCCCTGCATCCTACAATAACCTGCAGCGCTGTATAACCCCTGTGGTTTAGCGCTTCTATTTGATTATAATAATAATAATACGTGTTCGTCGGCCTCGCACTCTGTTTGTTTACCACTCGAGTTTCTCTGCCTCCCCTACAGGCAGCGCACGGGTGCCGCCAGCCCGCCAACTTTGACTCACTCTATGTCACATCACCTACATCCCACATCCCCCCCAGTTTCCAGCAGGAAACTCCTCACTCGGTGACGTAATCCCGTAGGTATGCCGGCGGACGTCTGTCTCTGCGAGGTCTTGGAGGTGGCAATGCAGGGGTGTGTCGTGATATGGTCGGGTCGGGTCCTGGCTCTTCTGCCCGTGGGACTGCCTGGTCCATGCGCTCTATGGGAGGGTTTGGGTTCATGTGCTCTATAGGAGGGTTTGGGTTCGTTGCTGCGCCGTCCAACTGTGAAGGTGTAGCTGCTAAGTCGGCATCGGGCGCCGGAGGCAGCTTGCTGTCCTGTACTTCACCACTGGCTGGCGTGGATGGGGTGTTGGAAGGCTGATGCCAAGTATATGGTGATGACATGGACTGGTTGGTATTGGCCAGCCCCTGGATGTGGCGCAGGAACCGCTGATTCCGCAAAGTGAGCCGACCCGAGCCATCCACCTTGACCAAGTATTGGTCAAACGGCTTTGTTTCTACTATCACACCGGTCCTGTCCCATCTTGTGCTGTGACTCCCAGTCTGGTTTTGCAGAACCACCCGATGACCGGGCGCTAAGGGGGAGCTGCCGGGTGTGGTGCTGTAGATCGTCGACTTGCTTGGCAAACCTCAGTCGGAGGGCCTCTTCTTGCATGTCCCATGTTTGACGCCACACTGGGTGAATCAATGGGTTGGTGAATACCTGCATTCCTGGGGCGATGGGTAGGAGGTCCCGAAGATTCTTGCCGAAGATGATTTGTGCTGGTGACATGTTGGTCTGAGGGTCTGGCGTGTTTCGATACTGAAGCAGGCCGGCAGCTACTGCCTCGGTGTCGAGGCTGCCATTCGCATCTGTGTGCGATGTCAGTAAGCGCTTCATAGACTTGACAGCCGCCTTCCCCTGCCCATTGGACTGCGGGTGGTATGCTGACAACAGGCGATGTCTCATGCCCCATCGTTGTAGAAGTGATGCCGTTTCCTTTGCAGTAAACTCCGGGCCTCTGTCTGTGCTCAATTCTTCAGGTACGCCGAACATTGCAAAGTAATTGAGAAAGGCTGTGATGAAGCCCCTGGCGCCAGACTTAGATGCAACAACATGCGGCCAGCCACTGAACCTGTCCACAATGACCAAGTACCCAATGCCATGCAACACGCAGAAGTCAGCGGCAATGGCTTGGAAGGGATTGCTTGATACGCATGGTTGTACTGGTGGCATGCATGGCTGAGAAGGTGACATTCCCCAGCATGCATGGCACCTGGACCGTGTGCCCTCGATATCTCTGGTGATGCCGGGCCAAAAGACGGCGCCTAATACCCTACTGTGCATGCGACTGGTGCCTTGGTGAGCAGCATGAAGTGTCTGTAGTACCTCATTCCGAAGTGCCTGTGGTATCACAATCCTGTTGTCCATCATGACGACTTCGTCCACGAGAGATAATCTGTTGCTGTACTGCCAGTATGGTTGCAGTTCCTCGGGTAAGGCATCGCGGGATGGTGGGAACCCAAACTCGACTAGTGGCATGAGCAGTTGGAGGTCATGGTCTTGACTCTCTCCCATGTGACAGCATCGAGCGAGTCCGCAGCTGATCTTGCTGCCGCCACGAGTAGTGTCTCCAGGTCATCATGGGTACCTGCTGGGAGCCGGACCGGGGACAGAGCACACAACTCGCTAGCTGTGTCCATCGGGTCTGTGGCTGATGGATATTGAGACGTAGCATCTGCTGCTGGAATAGTCTGGCGAGGCACGTGCACAATCTGGTACTGCCACATGAGGGTGCGCTGTTTGAGTCTGAAAGAGCCTCGGGTTGGTGATGTCATCTAGTGCCTGATCCCCAAGAATTTTCACGAGCGGCTTGTGGTCGGTCGTTATGATGAGATCTCAGCACCCCATTGTGAAGAAGCGGCTATCCTCCAGTGCCCACGCAACAGTTAAGGCTTATCCCTCAATCGGTGCATACCGCTTCTCGGCATCCCTTAAGAAGCGAGACCCGGCCAGTGTTATCTTCCAACCGTCTGCGCAACACCCAGGAATAGCACCATCACAGCTGCAATGTTTCTGGCGTAGCCAATATCCCACCCCTGTTCGAGACCAGTCGGGGTTGAGGCACGTACGCCTGCTGGGGTCGAATATCTCGACCCCTGTCGTGATCTCCTTGATGATTGCCTCTTTCGACTGATGGAACACCTCTTCCAGTTCCGGGTCCCATTTGAAGCTGGCCTTAGGGCTAAGGAGCAGTTTGAATGGTGCCATTATGTTCGTGGTCCTGCCGTAGTGTGATACCTGGTTAACCAGCCCAAACCAGGCTCGCACGTCCGTAATGTTGGAGGGTCTGGGAAATGTCGCAATGGCATTTAGGTATTTCGGTAGAGGTTTCACTTCAGATTTGGTTATCTGAAACCCTGCAAATTCCACTTCCATCGAGGCGAACTGAAACTTAGCTGGGTTGAGGATTACACCGTTGTTTCCTACGAGTTCCAGGTAGTCAATCACTCGCTACCAATGTTCCTTCAAATCTGTGTCCCAAATGATGGTGTCATCCATGCACTTGGTCTTTCTGGGTACATCAGCGATGATATCATCGTACCGCTGTGTAGGCGTCCTGCGACGCGAGGAAGCCCATTGGCTCATGACAGAAGCGGAACCTACCTTGCTCGGTCAGGAACATTGTCTTGTGGCGATCCTCGGACCGGATCTCAATGGAGTGAAAGCCATTCCATGCATCTGTGACAGTCTTGACTGTGTTAGGTGGAATGACCTTTGCCTGTTTAATGGGTGGGATGGTGTGATGGGTTTCCCGTACACTGTGGAAATTTAGAGGTTGCAGATCCACTGTATGACGAGGCGTGCCATCCGACTTGGGTGTCAAGACCATACTGTGAAGCCATGTCACAGGTGTGTACGGAGGCACCCGCTCTATGACGCCTAGTGCCACATCCCTGTCAAGTTGGTCTGACACCTCCTGTTGCCAGTGAACTGGGACATTTAGAGGTCTCCTGGTCACCACCGGTTGCACCTCTGGGTCAACCCGAATCACCATGGGGGGAGGCCTGTCATCGCGGGTTGCTGCTGGTGAGGGCATACGTTGAAGGTCGATGATGCGTACCTCTCCAAAAGCCATATCTTCATCTCTGCTGTGGACTCAATTGATGGTACTATGGGCAAACTCGCCTGGCGGGGAGGCGGTGCTGTATGCTGTGGGCATCCACATCCTGCCACTGTAGGGTGGGTGCCTGTACGCACAGCATTCCCGAACACTCCAGTGTCCGTAGCGCCAATTCTCGGAAAGTCCGGCCTGATAACCCTCAGCTGTTCCAATGCAGTTCGGCTCAGATAAAACCAGCTAGTGGAGTCTGTAACGTAGACCACAGTTAGACCACAGTGGAGGTCTTGAGTTGCACCCCATTGTTGTTGCGACCTGACAGCGTGAGGAATACCGCACCCAGAACATTTATCTCTGCATTGTTTGCAGCAAGAATGCGTGTAGAGACACGAGTGAGGTGATGTTTGCGTAAACCCAACTTATTGAGTAGCCGCAGTCCCATCAGACAGGTTTGTGCACCTGAGTCGGTGATGGCAGAAATGCTGACAGACCGCCGTGGTGGACATGGTGTCTTCATCCCAGCATAGGCCTTGCCGTCCATGGCTACTGTCAAAGACAAGGTTGGATGCGGTAGTGCCTCACCCGCGCCAGACCCTGTCTCGGTAGTGGCGACATAGTGAAACAGTGCCTCCACTGACCCGCTGGATGAAGGTGGGGATGACTTACAGTTGCGTGGGTTGTTCTTTTTCCAGCACCCGAGACACGTGAACTCCTTGAGTCTGCCTCTCACTGTACCGAATTGGGGAGTGAGGGAGCCAAATTGGCTCCCTCATCTGGGCCTGCTCGCCATGATCCTGTGCTGGGGCTGGTGTCACCTGGCTGCAGCGTCCATGAATCATCTTCTTGTAGCCACTGGCCACCACCCGTAGGTTCTCAGTCCCCATGGCACGGGCGGCGGTCTCTTTGCTATCGACGAGACCAACAGTGTCATTCAGAGTTCGTGTGTCAATGTCTGTTGTCCCGAGGACCTCCTTCTTGATGTCGTCATCTGCCAGAGCAGTCAAGAGAAACAATTTGATGATGTCATCCATGTAGTCCATGGCGACGGTGCCAGGGCAGGTGGAATAGGTCAGGAAGAAATCATAAATTTGATGTCAAGGATAGATAATGAGCGAGAAGGGGAAACATATAAAGAGCAGACCACGTACTACCTGCTTAGATAGACATTGGCAGCTGTATAATAAAGTGGAGAGATGAGAGACAGTGGCAGCTACCAAGATTGGAGGAGACAGAGAGAGAGTAGTGGTGTCCTGGGATGAAGAAATATGGGTGGGAACAGGAGGGGTAGTGGCAGTATGTGGGGTGGATGGATTTCCACAAATGTCCGACACAGGAAGCAAGGAATAAGACACAGAGGTAGGGAAAGTGCAGAGGAACAGTAACTTGGTAGAGAGTTTTGGTGAATCGGAAGAGTTTTGGGTATTTAAAGTTTTGGAAGAAGGTGGAGGGCCCGGGGAGAGAAGACTTTGTAGGTGGAGAAACAAGAGAGAGGAAGAGGATGAAGTAGTAAGAATGGGAGAAGACAAAGAGGTAGGAATGTGAGAGGTGAGGATTTCATAAGGACTGGATACAGTGACAACTGTTGTAGGGTACAACTGGGACCTGTGGGCACCATGAAACTCTGGCGTGAATTTGGAGTTGAGTCACTGCCGTAGTAGTATATGAAAGACCCTCCTTTCCCATGAAACAGCAAATTTTGCTGTCTTGTAAAATAATACTGGGTATAAAAACTTGTCTTGGGACTGCCTCCTTGTAAGCTGCACTCTGGGCAAGCGCTGTTGACACCGACACTCTGAGACGCTTCTCTCAGACTTACAAGTGGCTATGGGACAAATTTCTAGACAACTGCAGCTACAATAGTTTCCCGCCAACATGCACTACTGGAAAAGGGGGAGAACTTACTTGATGGAGATGAATATGGCACTCTGTCTTCCAAACTCCCTAAGCCTAACCCCTCCAAACACCATGTGCAGGGAAGAACCTTAATCTGCAAAATTTAAGTGGTATTAGTGTCCTGTATTAACTCAGAATCCCCAGCTCTAGGGTATATCCTCCAAGCAATATCTAAACAGTAAGGGACACTAGCTTCCAGACTCTTACTCAAAGAGAGGACGCTGGTACCTGCTAAATAGTGTCCGACTGCACGAGAGACCCACAACAAAACCTACACACGTTTCCCCCAGAAAACTGGCCAGATACTGAGAAGAAAAGAGGTAAGGTCCTACTGTATTGGGTCTGGATGGAGAAAGATGTCCACAGTACTTCGGGATATCTCCTCCGGGTCCCCAGGACAGATGTTGGGAGTCACGTGGGGAATGCTGCCCTGGTTGCAGCACTTGTTCACTTGGTGAAATCTGGTCTGAGAAGAAAGAGCCAGCATCACTCCCGCTTAGATTCAAGTGTGGGCTGCCAGTTCTCTCTAGCTAACATAACCTAATGTACCTATTTAAGGCTTATATCTACCTATATTAAGGTGCTAGAACTCCATTATTAATATCTAAAGTCGCCTCAATAATCCTACTATTAGTTACTAACTGTACAAACTTACCTAGATCTTCCTAGGAGAATAAATCTATCAATATGTACACAATTGTTACCTCCGTCAACTTGAATGTGTATGTTTGTTTTGGTTGGGTGTGTGGGTTCATGTACTCCGAGGACCGATCCGTGGTATGATTAAGGCTCCATACGGCTCACTTACCCTGTGGATCTTGAGCGACTCAAAAAAGTTTCCACACTGGGCAATGGCAGGACTATGCTGGGTCAGCTTCTTCACAGTTAAGGCATAGGGATGGTTAGCTACAGGGTGGATTATTATGTTCAACTGCACTGCAGACTGGATTTTCTATCAGTGATCTACAATATTTAGCCATGTGGTCAAAGTGCCAGCATAGTTTAGGTGTCAGGGACAATTCCATCATTTGTTAGCAATGCTCAGCTACATTAACTGAGATTTGAATCTCCCAGCAATTGAAGGTCAGTTTTAGCAATGTTGCTTGGATAACAACTTTAACCTCAGGCAGGGCAGACATAAGTTTCCACTTTAGTTATAGAGAGATTCACAAGTGTCCAAGCCACATTGCACAAAGTCTTGTTGACCTATAGTGTGTGGGATAAGGACATTACCACAGCTAGAATTGAGAAAAGAATGTGTATTGTGACAGGAGTGTCATCAAAAGAGTGGAGAAGGGAAAGATTGTCAGCTTGTTCAGAATCCTTCAGTTTCTTGAGGGCATGGAGACATGTTTTGACAAACATGCCTCTTGAGTACATTGAAATATGGCTTGGAGAAAAGGTTCCAGGATAGGAGGTTCAGGATCGTTAAGTATGTGTCGAGGTTGTTTCAACAATGGCCTCGAGTCATTGTCAAAAGTCAGGGGGTATCAAAAGGGTGAGCCAGAATGCCAGTACTGGAGTCTGGCAATGACTTGTTGCCCAAGAGCAGTGCTGGGTTGAATGGAAGGTCCGTGGGCATGCCAGGGTCAAGTGAGGGTGCTGCAGGATTAAGATGACAGGGAGGAGGCAAGGCATGAATTTTTTTTTTTTAACACATCGGCCGATTCCCACCAAGGCAGGGTGGCCCGAAAAAGAAAAACTTTCATCATCATTCACTCCATCACTGTCTTACCAGAGGGGTGCTTTACACTACAGTTATAAAACTGCAACATTAACACCCCTCCTTCAGAGTGCAGACACTGTACTTCTCATCTCCAGGACTCAAGTCCGGCCTGCCGGTTTCTCTGAATCCCTTCATAAATGTTACTTTGCTCACACTCCAACAGCACGTCAAGTATTAAAAACCATTTGTCTCCATTCACTCCTATCAAATACGCTCACACATGCTTGCTGGAAGTCCAAGCCCCTCGCACACAAAACCTCCTTTACCCCCTCCCTCCAACCTTTCCTAGGCTGACCCCTACCCCGCCTTCCCTCCACTACAGATTTATACACTCTCGAAGTTACTCTGTCTTGTTCCATTCTCTCTACATGTCCGAACCACCTCAACAACCCCTCCTCAGCTCTCTGGATAATAGTTTTGGTAATCCCGCACCTCCTCCTAATTTCCAAACTCCGAATTCTCTGCATTATATTCACACCACACATTGACCTCAGACATGACATCTCCACTGCCTCCAGCCTTCTCCTCATTGCAACATTCATCACCCATGCTTCACACCCATATAAGAGTGTTGGTATAACTATACTCTCATACATTCCCTTCTTTACTTCCATGGACAAAGTTCTTTGTCTCCACAGACTCCGAAGTGCTCCACTCACCCTTTTTCCCTCATCAATTCTATGATTCACCTCATCCTTCATAGACCCATCTGCTGACATGAATATCACTATGTATGAATATCACTATGTATTTGCGATGGGGAGTAGTCCTGATGCAACATGGAAACTACCACTATCCTGCCTGGTATACCAGGATCACCAGTTCACCTTGTTAGCACCTGAATCAACCAGGCCAGGTTCAGCTAAAAAGAGAGATGGGTGACCGGAAACACCAGGAGTCATACCCCTTCGGCTTCCACTTCCAGGAATACTTCTGTCATCCAAGGACATGTGAGGCCACAAACCACGGCCCTGGTGGATGGCCCAACACATCCTCAGATAGACCAGTTTCTGTGACAGACAACACTACCACCAAGATCCTCAACGGAATGGGATGGATAACAGTCCCTTTTATCGCTACCCTGGAAGATGAAATTCACAAGAAAATACATACCAAAGTAAGAAAGCTAAATGGAGAGAAGAGGGGATGGGTGATCAGCATTTAATTTCAGTGCAGGGAAAAGGACGAGACATCTATTTTTCAGTATGAATTGGTACTGCAAACCCTTTGAAAGTGCTTGGGTTAGTGATAGTCTTCACTATTGTTAAGCTACCTCTCAAGAGAGGTGCTCATGATCCAAGGAATGACTCTTAACCTTCTCTTCCCTGGATCAAACCTGATTGCCTCCCATTCCCTAGGTGCTATATGACCCCTACAGGTTTAGTGCTTCCTATGAGTAAAGTGAAATGTTAAGCGACACTGAAAGACCTTTGAAAGTATTTGGGTTTGTAATAGTCTTCACTTTTATTAAGCTACACAAGTATCAGTTTTGTTTCCACTAAGCATATGTTGATATAGGAAAGTAATTGAAAAATTACTGTATTTCAGGCTGAACACTGTGATGTCATGCTCTCGAGTGATGGTTCTCGATGATGGGAAAGTTGCAGAGTTTGACACACCAAACACTCTTCTTGCCGACCCTTCTTCAATGTTCTCCAAGATGGTTGCAAAAGCTGAATCTTTCTTCACTCACTGAAGACTATAATGAAGACATGTTAATACAGTAGGACCCCACTTTACGGTGTTTCGCTAATAAGGACATTTCAAATTATGACTAAAACTCGTTATACAGCTCCCCCCACCTGACTTTCTAATACGGTCACCGCACCCCACCGAGTTTGTTTACATTCTCTGTGAGCACCACGTCTCTCCATTATGTCTGGAAACTTTCCAAAATTTCAAGCGTTTTTAAAAGTTGTTTCATATTTTATATATACTACTCTGATAATTATACTTATGTATAACTGTACCTAAATAAACTTACACATTGTGCTGGCATGCAGGTATACATTAAAATCAGTAAGAGTGTCTTATATCTCGAGACGCCACATTAATAATGATAATAATACTTAATAATATACCCCACAGTAGAATAAATTAACACAAATATGAGATGTGGTAGCCAGACGACTTGTATGAGTGATGGCAAGAATAACGTTTTCTCTAGTCCATCAGAGAAAATGTGTACACTGGGGGTAACTAGAAAATTATTCCTTTCGTATGCCTTTACTCAGAGCGTCATTTCTTCTAAAAATGGTGTTACATGAGAATGGATGTGTTGCTCTTTATTTATTCGACCGTATCAACATGGAGACAACTTGTACATAATGTAACTTAATAATAATAATAATAATACTTTATTGAGACATGGTACAGTGTACATGGTAGACATAGTTATACATAGTTATTACATAGTTATTACATAGTTATTAATGAGATGTACATGCCAAAAGCCCCTAATATGCTGTGCATTGCGGGCATTCTTAGGACTACTTAATTCTAGACTACATGGTAAAAAGTTATTGTTGATAATTTATAAAATAAGTATAATTGCGTATCTAAGTTATAAAGTTTGAATATAAGTTGAACATATCAATTAATTGTAGCAATGCAACTAATTGAATGAGATAACAATTTAAAAAAATTAATTGCATTGCAGTTACAGTTTACGTCGTCATTATAATGTAAATGTTGTGGAAATAGTTAGCTTAGTATGTATTATTCATAACAGGTTTTACATTCAATTGATTAGTCAGGTTTTTACATTAAGTGATTATTCTACTTTGTTGGGAATGTTTGATATTGAGCATTTAGCTTTGGGTGAGAAGGTGGTTTTTTAGCATCGTTTTGAATTGGGGTACAGGCAGGGTTTCTTTGGCAATGACAGGTAATGAATTCCAAATTTTCGTGCCTTTTATATGCATTGAGTTTTTACATAGTGTTAGATGGACACGGGGAACATCGAGGAGTGATCTGTGTCTAGTGTTATGGTCATGTGTCCTGTTAAAATTGGTAAGGAGAAGTTTGAGTGGTGGGTTAATATTTGCATAGAGTGTTCTATGTATGTAATAGGCACAGTAAAAAGTATGGATGTCTTGTATGGTGAGTAAGTTTAGGTTTTTGAATATTGGTGGAGTATGTTGTCTGGAGTGTGAATTTGTTATCATTCTAACTGCTGCCTTTTGTTGTGTTATTAGTGGTCTGAGATGAGTTATTGATGTAGAGCCCCATGCGCAGATTCCATAGGTGAGGTAGGGGTAAATGAGTGAGTGATATAGGGTAAGGAGAGCTGGTTGTGGAACATAGTACCGGTTTGTTTACAAAACTTGCATTCGCCTGGTTTGTTTATATAACTCCGCGCCTGTCCTCTCTCATGTACTCATTCTCTCTCTTGTTTATTCGTTTTATCTCGTTTACTCACCTCTGACCCTACATTAAGACTACAAATATTTTAAGGTAAGTAATGAGTGAACTGTATATGCATTCTACCGCTCTGGGACTCTTTAAATGTCATAGAATATTATGTGTGGCCTGGTATGGTGGCCTGGCTGGCTACTATACATACCACACTTGATTTCTTACAATATATACTACTCATCTCACCCTACATTAAGACTACAAATATTTTAAGGTAAGTAATGAGTGTACTATATGTGTATTTTATTTTTTTATTGTTTTTTTATTCCTAGTTCTATTGTTAACTTAATACAGTAGGGCCCCACTTATACGGCAAGTAAGGTTCCAGGCTATCGCCAGAAAGCAGAACGCCATTTTTTCCATTTATAATTGCATATAAATGCCAGACAAGTTTACACTAACTTATATTAAGTTAGTAATAGAACTAGGTATTAAAATTACACAATAAAAAGTAAAATACATACACAGTACATTCATTACTTACCTTAAAATATTTGCAGTCTTAATGTAGGGCAAGAGGTGAGTAAGAAGTCAGGTGTGGGTAGCCCTGGCTCCCCGTCTCATACTTAATATATGTACGATATTTAAAGTAGCCCAGAGAGATAAAATACACATACAGTACACTCATTATTTACCTTAAAATATGTGTAGTCTTAATGTAGGATGAGAGGTGAGTAGTATTTATTTGTAGGAAGTCAATGTAGATAGCCAGTAGTTGTAGCCCGCCTGGGCTACACCTACCGGCTACCTACACTGCGGCCCAGAACCATATTACCATCGACATACCTTGTTCACTAAATTTAATAATTTCTAACAACTACCTTTAGATGCCATCATAAACAAAGGGAGAAGTAATGAATAATTCATGCCAAGAATTGTAAACAAAAGCGGAGTGGGGGAGTGACTAGGCCAAACGCAGATTCATACACGTTTTCTTTGGTGCTGGACCAGAGAAAACGTAATGTTTTCTCTCCATCCGGCATATACACATAGCATGTTTATATTCTATGTAACGTGTTCCTTATATAATTTTGAAGAAAATATACATGGATTAATGAAATTGTCTATATTAACGTATAATAAGACATTTAATGTGCCCAAGAGTGATTATTATTAGTATTACGTAATGTTTTCCCTCCGCCCAGCAACCATACCTCCATAGCATATAAATAGCATGTTTATATGCTATGTAACGTGTTTCTTATATAATTTTGAAGAAAATATCATAGATGGATTAATGAAAATGTCTATATTGACGTAAAATAAGACATTTAATGTGCCCAAGATTAGATTAGATTTAGATTTTGCCACCGAAGTGGCTAGTATATTGTGCACCCCATATCCATCCTGTGGACGGTAGCGCAAGAGCATATGGATACACAAAAGGCCTAGGCACTAGGCCCCAAAGGGGTTAACAATTGTACATTTGGGTTTATATCTACATTTCAATTATCTGTTACAAGCAGGTATCTTATTTCATGAATAAGATATCTTGACATGTCACATAGGTTATTATATTGTCTATCTCTATATTCCTCAATAAGTGCACAATTAAGCACATAGTGTTCAAGACAGTGACCATATGCCTGATCACATAATTTGCATTTAGTTTGATCATCATCTGTGTCTCCCAAACTGTCAGAAGTACCTGTAGCCAAGCCTAAGCCTGGCCACTACAACATCAGTCAGTCTGTTCACATTGCAAGTTGCTCCACAAACATGCCCATCTGTGCTCGCATTATCATGAGCACAGATAGGCACGTTCATGGAAATTAATTTGGATTTATATCTACAGTTCACTTATCTGTTACAAGCAAATTTAGGAAATTTGCTTAGAATAAGTGGTATCCTACCTTCACTAATAAGATATCTTGACATGTCACATAGGTTATTATACTGTCTATCTCTATATTCCTCAATAAGTGGACAATTCAGCACATAGTGTTCAAGACAGTGACCATATGCCTGATCACATAATTTGCATTTAGTTTGATCATCATCTGTGTATCTCCCAAACTGCCAGAAGTATTTGTAGCCAAGCCGAAGCCTGGCCACTACGACATCAGTCAGTCTGTTCACATTGCAAGTTGCTCCATAAACATACTTATCTACATTCATGTTATCATAGTGGGTTATAGATCTACTCAGGCTTCTAACTGCATTCCTATAGCTATCATTTTCATTATTTATTTCTCTCCTAATATTATTCCTAATGCTAGACACAGATATACCAAAGTTATATTCTACATTCTCCTTATGGGTGCTCTTCTTGGCTAACATATCAACTTTATCATGAAGGAGTAATCCAATGTGTGACGGAATCCATAACAAATGTACTTTAATTCCTTTGTCCCGGATTTTTGAGTATCTATACCTGGCTTCTCCAATGAGCATGCTGTTAGAGTCATTATAGGAGTCAAGAGCCTTCAATGATGACATAGAATCAGTAATGATGATAGAGTCAAGCTCAGTGTCATAAGTTAGCTTTAGTGCCATAAGGATTGCAAACAATTCAGTTTGCAGTGTAGACGCCCAGTTGTTAATTCTTATGCCTAGTTCAAAAAAATTATTATTGTTCTTAACTAGGGAGGTGGCCCAAGAGTGATTATTATTACGTAGAATGCTCACGGAGAATGTAAACAAACCGGGTGGCACGCACCGTATTTGAAAGACCGCTCGCCATATAGAAAGTTTTGGTCAATTTTGAAATTGCCATATTAGCGGAATGCCGTAAGGCGGGGCCCTACTGTATATGTTAGTGTAAAATTGTTATCTAGTATTTATATGCCTTTATAAGTGGAAAAAAAAGGGCGTTCCACTCTATGACGATTTCCACTTTATGGGGGTAGCCTGGAACCTAACCTGCCATATAAGTGGGGCCCTACTGTACACTACTATTGTAAAATTTGATTTTTATGCATTTTAGTCTCAAAATGTTAAAAAAAGGCATTATTCACAGTACATGATTTTTGTCAGTATGTACATGATTTTTTCAATTTATTATTAAATATTTTTAAGTTTAATAAGTTTTCTATTAAGGGTGAACAAGACAGTTGCAGAGAGGAACTTCATCGAGATGTTTCGCTTGTGGCCAGACTTCTTCAGTCAATATACAGGGAATGTACAACAAGCAGTTTTTTTTTTTCATCAAACCAGCCATAGTGTACCGAGGCAGGGTGACTTATAAAGAAACACGAAAGTTACTAGCCCCTTGCTCCCGGCATTTTAGTCACCTCTTATGACACGCATGGCTTACAGAGAAAGAATTCTTCTCCACTTTCCCATGGTGAACAAGCAAATTTATACATCAGCATTATTATTATGATCATGGGGGAGCACTAATCCCATAGGGATTATACAATTCCTGTGAAGAGGGGTGGGGAAGGGATGGAAGGTATTCAGGCTCAATTCAGTGAAATGGAGCACAGATCCAATTCCCTAGATCAAGAGCCCCTCACCAGCATCTAGGAACCTCCCTTGAGTGGCAGATTTATACAACTCAGGTGAATGATCTTGTCAGTGAGATCACTTTACAGCCTCCGGTGGCCTAGTGGGTAAAACTCTCGCTTCACGCACAGAGGGGCCGGGTTCAATTCCCGGTGGGGCAGAAACATTTCGAAGTGTTTCCTTACATACACATACACACACACATATATACAACAGGCCTAGTGTCTAATTGACATGTGCCTAGGACAAAATGGTAACTAACTGTGTGGGGTGACGTGTGAGATGAAACCACTGCAGAAAGTCTGCCAGTCCTTCCTATGACCTGTTTGTCAGATGAACTGTGTTACAGGTGTAACCTTTAGGAAGGATGAGACTTCTGTCTGTGTTGTTTTTCAGGTTTCAGTGATAATTTTGAATGTACAATCTCCACAACCCAAATGATGCAAAAAACTTTATTGCCTGCAAGATGTCTTTAAGAATACTGGTTCTTTCTTTAGATATTCAGGGCTGTAGATGCTGTAGGTATGGAAAAATGTTGCACTCTTCTTTTGGGCAATCATTAGCTACCTCTTCTAAGGTAAGTTGAGTATTTTTTGGGGCAATGAGCAGAATATCAGTGTCATCCTGGTAAATATGTTATCAATGAAGGATGAAAGATTTACCATCATACTGTACCTAAAACGGCCACATGACTTTGCTATACAGACAATATTTTACTCATTGCCCTCAAATGACTCAACCTCAAGAACAATCTGAATAGTGTGGAACCATCCATTTAATTCACCCTGAATGAGGAAGCTAAACATAACCTCCCATGCTTTTAACATCCTATGGAGAGGGAGCATGGACACTGGGATCGTCCCGCAGCTACTAAAAACAACAGATATAGCCCCGCTCCACAAAGGGGGCAGTAAAGCAATAGCAAAGAACTACAGACCAATTGCGCTAACGTCCCATATCACAAAAATCTTTGAAAGGGTTCAAAGAAGCAAGATCGCCACCCATCTTGATACCCATCAATTGCACAACCCAGGACAGCATGGGTTTAGAGCAGGCCGCTCCTGTCTGTCCCAACTACTGGACCACTACGACAAGGTCCTGGATGCTCTAGAAGATAAACAGAATGCAGATGTTATATACACAGATTTTGCAAAAGCCTTTGACAAGTGTGACCATGGTGTAATAGCACACAAAATGCGTGATAAAGGAATAACAGGAAAAGTTGGTAGATGGATCTATAATTTCCTAACACGTAGAACACAAAGAGTAGTAGTCAACAGAGTAAAGTCTGAGGCAGCTACTGTGAAAAGCTCTGTTCCACAAGGCACAGTACTTGCTCCCATCCTATTCCTCATCCTCATATCAGACATTGACAGGGATATAAGCCACAGTGCTGTGTCTTCCTTTGCAGATGACACCCGAATCTGTATGACAGTGTCCACCGTTGAAGACACTGCAAGACTCCAAGCAGACATAAACCAAATCTTTAAATGGGCTACAGAAAACAATATGAAGTTCAATGATGAGAAATTTCAATTACTCAGATACGGAAAACGTGAAGAAATTAAAATCTCATCGGAGTACAAAACTAATTCCAACCACACAATAGAGCGAAAAACTAATGTCAAAGACCTGGGAGTGATCATGTCAGAGGATCTCACCTTCAAGGACCATAACAATGTAGCAATTGCATCTGCTCGAAAAATGACAGGATGGATAATGAGAACCGTCAAAACCAGGGATGCCAAGCCCAAGCTATTGCTTTAGTGCCCCCTTTGTGGAGCGGGGCTATGTCTGTTGTTTTTAGTAGCTGCGGGACGATCCCAGTGTCCATGCTCCCTCTCCATAGGATGTTAAAAGCATTTGATAGGGGCTTCTTGCAGTTCTTGATGAACACGGAGTTCCATGAGTCTGGGCCTGGAGCGGAGTCCATGGGCATGTCATTTATTGCCTTTTCGAAGTCATTTGGCGTCGTGGTGATGTCAGAAAGGCATGCGTCTGTCAAGTTCTGTGGCACTCTCAAAAAAATCATTTAGGTTTTCGATTTTCAGTTTGGTTAGTGGCTCGCTAAAAACTGAGTCATACTGGGATTTGCCAGCTCAGCCACCTCAGATTCAAAGTATATTGAAAACCTACCAACAATAATGACACGATACCCTACCACAACTCACATCATGACCAAAGAATAAAACGAGGTGCGCTTACTGGTACGTCTGTACATGCCTACAGGATCTGCAGCCCAAATATCTGAAGGAAGAGTGCAACATAAATGATGGGAGAGACTTGTGACCATAAATGCATGGGAGAGACTTGTGACCATAAATGCATGGGAGAGACTTGTGACCATAAATGCATGGGAGAGACTTGTGACCATAAATGCATGGGAGAGACTTGTGACCATAAATGCATGGGAGAGACTTGTGACCATAAATGCATGGGAGAGACTTGTGACCATAAATGCATGGGAGAGACTTGACCATAAATGCATGGGAGAGACTTGTGACCATAAATGCATGGGAGAGACTTGTGACCATAAATGCATGGGAGAGACTTGTGACCATAAATGCATGGGAGAGACTTGTGACCATAAATGCATGGGAGAGACTTGTGACCATAAATGCATGGGAGAGACTTGTGACCATAAATGCATGGGAGAGACTTGTGACCATAAATGCATGGGAGAGACTTGTGACCATAAATGCATGGGAGAGACTTGTGACCATAAATGCATGGGAGAGACTTGTGACCATAAATGCATGGGAGAGACTTGTGACCATAAATGCATGGGAGAGACTTGTGACCATAAATGCATGGGAGAGACTTGTGACCATAAATGCATGGGAGAGACTTGTGACCATAAATGCATGGGAGAGACTTGTGACCATAAATGCATGGGAGAGACTTGTGACCATAAATGCATGGGAGAGACTTGTGACCATAAATGCATGGGAGAGACTTGTGACCATAAATGCATGGGAGAGACTTGTGACCATAAATGCATGGGAGAGACTTGTGACCATAAATGCATGGGAGAGACTTGTGACCATAAATGCATGGGAGAGACTTGTGACCATAAATGCATGGGAGAGACTTCTCATAAGCTACAGATCAAATTGAAAGAACACCAGTATGCCTGCGGGACTATCAACATGAATAATGCCTATGTGATACATGGGAACCAGACTGCTCACCAGATGTCTTTGAAGGATACCCAGCTGGTTATAAAAGTAATGGACAAAACACAGGTGCCTATAAACTACTCTAATTCAAACACAAAATATAATCCAAGAGAATCAAGCTCTCAGTTTTGCCAAACCTGTAACACAACTCATCTTAAATAAGCAGGTCACTGGAAGGACTGGCAATGCTTCCAACTCACAAGTCACCCCACACAGTGACCTCACTCACCTGGGTTGTATAAATTTGCTTGCTGTACATCTCCATGTATTGACTGAAGAAATCTGTCCAAAGGCAAAACATCTCATTTTTCTGCCGGGACAATACAGCGAACCACATACTATTATCTCATTATTGTTCTTCTGCAATTGTCTTTTCCCCACTTGTTGGCTCTGTGCCATTTGTCTTCATATTTTCAATTAATTTTTCTGTTATTAATACTCTGTTAAATAAAGATTTGCATCTTTTAATAAACTTAAGAGCTGTTGGAGTTAGTTGTTTGACTATTAGCAAATGAATAACCTTTTAGCATTACAGCATATATGAGTGGTGTTGGAAATGTGGCACACCTGTGTTAGAAATACCTGTGTAATTATTATTACAATCAAAACAGAGCATTAAACCCGCAGTGGCCTAGTTGTGTGTGCAGTGGTCGAGTCACAGCTTCTAGTCTTGCCTCTTGACTTTCATCAGATGAAAGACGTGCTTATATCCTGGCCTCCACATCTCCATCATATAAACAACCCTCTCATAACACCTGGCTTACACTCCTAAAAAGCAGCACTTCATGCAAAATTATATTATGTAAGAGTCTTATGTAAAATAGTGTTATGTAAAATGAAGAACATAGGCAAAAGAGGGTTACAGTGGTCCCTCAACTAACAAACAATCCGTTCCAGGAGCTAGTTCTTAACACGAAAAGTTCGTAATTCGAAACCTTATTTCCCATAAGAAATAATGTAAATACAATTAATCCGTTCCAGACATCCAAAAATATTCACAAAAAATACATTTTAATATTAAATAATAAAAAACAGATTAATAAATAACATTTATTTACCTTTATTGAAGAGAGTTGCAAGCATCTGGAAGATAGGGAGGATGACAGGGGGAGTGTACTCACCTAGTTGTGGTTGCAGGGGTCGAGACATAGCTCCTGGCCCCGCCTCTTCACTGGCCGCTACTGGGTCACTCTCCCTGCGCCATGAGCTTTATCATACCTCTTCTTAAAGCTGTGTATGGAACCTGCCTCCACTACATCGCTTCCCAAGCTATTCCACTTCCCGACTACTCTGTGACTGAAGAAATACTTCCTAACATCCCTGTGATTCATCTGAGTCTTCAACTTCCAACTGTGTCCCCTTGTTGCTGTGTCCCATCTTTGGAACATTCTGTCTCTATCAACCTTGTCAATTCCTCTCAGTATCTTATATGTCGTTATCATGTCCCCCCTATCTCTCCTGTCCTCCAGTGTCGTCAGGTCGATTTCCCTTAACCTCTCCTCGTAGGACATCCCCCTTAGCTCCGGGACTAGTCTTGTTGCAAACCTTTGCACTTTCTCTAGTTTCTTTACATGCTTGGATAAATGTGGGTTCCAAACTGGTGCTGCATACTCCAGTATGGGCCTAACGTACACAGTGTACAGGGTCCTGAACGATTCTTTATTAAGATGTCGGAATGCTGTTCTTAGGTTTGCTAGGCGCCCGTATGCTGCAGCAGTTATTTGGTTGATGTGCGCCTCAGGAGATGTGCCTGGTGTTATGCTCACCCCAAGATCTTTTCCTTGATTGAAGTTTGTAGTCTCTGGCCCCTAGACTGTACTCCGTCTGCGGTCTTCTTTGCCCTTCCCCAATCTTCATGACTTTGCACTTGGTTGGGTTGAACTCCAGGAGCCAATTGCTGGACCAGGCTTGCAGCCTATCCAGATCCCTTTGTAGTTCTGCCTGGTCCTCTTCCGATTGAATTCTTCTCATCAACTTCACATCATCTGCAAACAGGGACACTTCGGAGTCTATTCCTTCCATCATGTCGTTCACAAACACCAGAAACAGCACCGGTCCTAGGACTGACCCCTGTGGCACCCCACTCGTCACCGGCGCCCACTCTGACACCTTGCCACGAACCATGACTCGCTGCTGTCTTCCTGACAGGTATTCCCTGATCCATTGTAGTGCCTTCCCTGTTATCCCTGCCTGGTCCTCCAGCTTCTGCACTAATCTCTTGTGTGGGACTGTGTCAAACGCCTTCTTACAGTCCAAGAATATGCAATCTACCCACCCCTCTCTCTCTCTTGTCTTACTGCTGTCACCCTGTCATAGAACTCCAGAAGGTTTGTGACACAGGATTTCCCGTCCCTGAAACCGTGTTGGCCTTCGTTGATAAGCTCATTCCTTTCTAGGTGCTCCACCACTCTTCTCCTGATAATCTTCTCCATGACCTTGCATACTATACATGTCAGTGACACTGGTCTGTAGTTTAGTACTACGTTTCTGTCTCCTTTTTTAAAAATTGGAACTACATTTGCTGTCTTCCATACCTCTGGTAGTTGCCCTGTTTCGATAGACTGTGTTGAAGATTGTTGTTAGGGGTACACATAGCTCCTCTGCTCCCTCTCTCAGGACCCATGGAGAAATGTTGTCCGGCCCCATCGCCTTTGAGGTTTCTAGCTCGCTTAGTAGCCTCTTCACTTCCTCCTCAGTTGTGTTTATCGTGTCCAGCACCTGGTGGTGTACCCTACCTCTCCTCCTTTCTGGAGGCCCTTCTATTTCCTCTGTGAACACCTCTTTGAATCTCATGTTGAGCTCCTCACACACTTCGTGGTCATTTCTTGTGACCTCCCCTCCTTCCTTCCTCAGCCTGATCCTTGACTGTTGTTCTCCTCCTGATGTGGCTGTACAACAGCTTTGGGTCAGATTTTGCTTTCGCTGCTATGTCATTTTCGTATTGTCTTCCCTTCTTACCTGTGCATATTCATTTCTGGCTCTACGACTGCTCTCCTTATTCTCCTGGGTCCTTTGCCTTCTATACTTCCATTCCCTGGCACACTTGGTTTTGGCTTCCCTGCACCTTTGGGTGAACCATGGGCTCATCCTGGCTTTTTCGCTTTTCCTGTTACCCTTGGGTATAAACCTCTCCTCAGCTTCCGTGCAAATTGCTGTCATATATTCCATCATCTCGTTTACCGACTTCCCTGCCAGCTCTCTGTCCCACTGAACTCCGTGCAGGAAGCTCTTCATGCCCACGTAGTCACCTTTCTTGTAGTTTGGCTTCATTTGTGCAGCCCTTCCTGCTTCCCTCTCCACTTGTAACTCTACTATGTAGTCGAAGCTTAGAACCATATGATCACTGGCCCCAAGGTGGTTTTCATGTGTGATGTCCTCAATATCTGCGCTACTCAGGGTGAATACTTGGAAGGGGAATCTCCCTCCATAAAGACTTCAGGTAACAAGTCCTTATCTGGGGTTACTTCCCATCTTTTTCTTTTAATGCCACTGATGTATAACCCTTGTGGTTTAGCGCTTCTTTTGATGATAATAATAATAATATAATAATAATTTTAATGCCACTAGGACCAGCTTGAGAGTCACTGGATCCCTGCCTCGTGAAATAACTGTCCACAGTCCTGTTTCTGGCGACTAATATTTTCCTGAAGTGCAACATGGTTTACTGAAGTGGTTGCACAGATGGCTCATTTCAGCTTGCTCAGGGTGGTGTTTTTCAACAAAACTTTGTAACCTATTCCACACATTTCCTTAATCACTGAAGAAGGAACCTCCTCCACTCTCTCTTCCTTCTCCTGTGAAGCAATAACCTCATCTCTGGTCTGATGCTGTTCCAGTTCTAGCAGCTCTTCAGTTGTTAGCTCTACCCTGTGCTCCTCAACCAACTCTTCCACATCCTCACCACTCACCTCCATCCCCAGGCTGTTCCCCAATGCCACAATATCTTCCACAACAGGCACAGGGTCAGCCTCAAATCCTTCAAAATCCCTCTTTTCAACACAATCCGGCCACAGTGGTCTCCAGGCAGAGTTCAAAGTCCTGGAAGTCACTCCCTCCCAAGCCTTACCTATAAGGCCTATGCAATGCACGATATTGAAGTGATCTTTCCAGAACTCTCTTAGGGTCACTGCAGTGTCTGAGGTCACATCAAAGCACTTCTGAAACACTGCTTTGGTGTACAGCATCACACATTGGATTACTCCTTTGTGAGGGAAAAGTCCATAGATAGGAGTGATGAAAGTGTGAAGGTATGTAGAGTGATGGTTGAGTGGTAGTTTGCTGGTTAAGGTGGGGTGAGTGTCTCGCTGCTGCTATACCCCCCCTCCCTTTTTTTCACCCGGTGAGAGGTGTAATGCTAGGCTTCGGATGCCGGTTGAAATCACTTGACTGACGACGCTCGATCCCACTGTAAGTACTTCACGGCTGCTCGTATCTTCTTTGTGTGTAAAGAGCTTCACTAATTATTTTTGGAGCTTCACTCATGTAAAAAAAAAAAAAAACTTGTGAAGGTTGTCGCCAATCTTCTCAGGAAAAATAATAGAAAAAGACTAATAACAAGAAAAATAAACACTTTATTTTAATAGAATGCAATTGAAATAATAAATACGAAAATATGATTAGAATAAACCTATATTAAGAAAAATGAAAACAAAAAAAAATGTATATGATTCAAAGCTAAATATTTACAGCTGTGGACGTATCACTGAAGCAATGAATCTCAAGAGAGAACTCCGTGGTGGTGGTGGTAGTAGTGTTGTTGTTGCCTCTAGTTTTACCACAAATCCAACAGTCTTCCAAAACTGTTACAATGTCACATATGATGTAAGGGACTCAGTTGAAAGTTAGCCCTAGTGACGTCCAGTTGCCTGATGTTTCTATTGTCCTGGGTTACTCCTGGTGGTAATGCATAAATCGTGATCGTTGCTCTGTTTCTCAATTGTTGAGTACACCGGCCACCCACTCAGCCTTGAATCCGATGATCCGAGCGGACACAGAGGACTGTGAAGGAAACCACAATAATTACTCACCACTCTAGCATTAATTTACATAGTAGGCATAAGGCCTTTAAAAGAAATGGCGAACTGTAATAATTTACTCTACCAAACCAAGGCAGGACATAACAGAAGTGAAAGTTTTTAAACATGAGTGAAGCTCCAAAAATAATTAGAGTGAAGCTCTTTACACACAAAGAAGATACGAGCAGCCGTGAAGTACTTACAGTGGGATCGAGCGTCGTCAGTCAAGTGATTTCAACCGGCATCCGAAGCCTAGCATTACACCTCTCACCGGGTGAAAAAGGGGGTATAGCAGCAGCGAGACACTCACCCCACCTTAACCAGCAAACTACCACTCAACCATCACTCTACATACCTTCACACTTTCATCACTCCTATCTATGGACTTTTCCCTCACACTCCCCCATACCAAGACTGCTAGTCAAGGAATAGAAGTAGAATTTATGAGGTAAAAGTCCCCAAAAAAAAATGAAAGTCGCATAAGTACCAATATTCTACTGACTGTCACGACTTAACCAGTCAGAGAAATAATTAGATGAACCATTGATATACACAATATGAAACTTAAAAGCCTGGAGAGCCAATGTCCACCTCAAGAGGCGACTGTTGGTTCCCTTAAAAGTTTCTAGGTATACCAATGGTTTATGATCTGTTTCAAGAATTAATTCTTTCCCCAGTAAATAGAACTTAAGTTTGGAGATACCTCACACAAGGGCTAAGCATTCCTTTTCAATGGTTGAGTATCTAGTTTCGGCCGGTAGAAGTTTACGAC
>WNWK01014537.1:0-50976 GCA_009830355.1 Cherax destructor | reverse complement strand
AAAGGTATTTTATTGCCTAACAAAGACTGAAGAGAAGCTTTGAGTAAACTTACGCTGGGTGGTACACACAAATACACACACACACACAGTGTATTTACACTGGTAGATACATACCCCTCAGTGTATACGCACCGGTACACACCACAAGCTGCATGTATACTAGGATAATGTATATACTCTGGGATACATACATTTGCAGCGTACAGAGTTTTAATTTGAAGGAAACACTAGAAATATAAAGGGAATTTAGTGTTCTCTGTTATCTTAGAATAACAAGTGAAGATCGAGTGGATCTTCACTGAACCTGGAACATGAGCTCTGAGCCTCGGTACTAAAGAAGTGTGTAGTAGGTGGTTCATTGCTCAGTGTTAGCGCCTCTGGCTAACAACCCAAGCTCTAGGGTTAAATCCATGGAGAGTCGAGACGTATAGGTAGGCGGCCTAACAACTGTTTACCCATGTTAACCTAGCACTAAGTAGGTTCACATATGGTAGCTGACCTCTGTGGAGTGGCATCTGAAGAGGTGGCAGTGTGCTTTAGACAGGGATACGAGATGAGGCAGGATAACAGCTTTTAGCCGGTTAATGAGCTGAGGTAGGATAACTACTTTCAACCTGTAAATGAGCTGAGGCAGGATTGTAAATTCAACGGTGAAAAATGGAATGTGTACTCAAGAGTGAGCCTCGTATGTGGTAGTGCCTTGCGTATGGTAGATCCTCGTATGTGGTAGTGCCTTGTGTATGGTAGATCCTCGTATATGGTAGTGCCTTGTGCATGGTAGATCCTCGTATATGGTAGTGCCTTGTGTATGGTAGATCCTCGTATATGGTAGTGCCTTGTGGATGGTAGATCCTCGTATATGGTAGTGCCTTGTGGATGGTAGATCCTCGTATATGGTAGTGCCTTGTGGATGGTAGATCCTCGTATATGGTAGTGCCTTGTGTATGGTAGATCCTCGTATATGGTAGTGCCTTGTGGATGGTAGATCCTCGTATATGGTAGTGCCTTGTGGATGGTAGATCCTCGTATATGGTAGTGCCTTGTGTATGGTAGATCCTCGTATATGGTAGTGCCTTGTGTATGGTAGATCCTCGTATGTGGTAGTGCCTTGTGTATGATAGATTCTCGTATACGGTAGCTTCTCGTTGTATGGAAGCTGAGCCAAGGTAATCACTTAAGACTTACATATGCATTTCTTATAATAATTAATGTTACTTGTTAATGACCCTCGTGTAGTCGACAGACCTGAAACCTAAAAGTCTAAAGATACGGCCTACAGATTTAACGCTGATTTAATGTTCAGTATATTATCGGGAACATGATGAAATAACCGGGAACATGATTACATTATTGGAAACATGATTACATTATCGTGAACATGATTACATTATCGAGAACATGATTACATTATCGAGAACATGATTACATTATCGAGAACATTATTACATTATTGAGAACATTATTTAATTATCGGGATCATGATTACATTATCGAGAACATGATTACATTATCGAGAACATGATTACATTATCGGGATCATGATTACATTATTGGGAACATGATTACATTATCGGAAACGTGATTATATTATAAGGAACATCAGTCCCCCCCCCAAAAAAAAAATATATATATACGTATAAGGACAATTTGCCAGCTCAGCAGAGTGTTCCTAAATGTCAATTAACGGAAATAATTTGCCTGTTGCAAATTATTAAGGGTTGCAAACTTTCTTCAGCACGTTCCCAGGATACGATTTGCATTCAGGAATTTAATTAAAGTTGGGGATAAATATACTAATGTGGGGAAGATTAAGTCTTGAAGAATATGGTGCAGTAAGTGGCTCTTGCACTGCAGCTGTCCATGTGAGGCACTGCGGCTCTCCATGTGAGACACTGCAGCTGTCCATGTGAGGCACTGCGGCTCTCCATGTGAGGCACTGCAGCTATCCATGTAAGGCACTGCAGCTGTCTATGTGAGGCACTGCAGCTGTCCATGTGAGGCACTGCGGCTCTCCATGTGAGGCACCGCAGCTATCCATGTAAGGCACTGCAGCTGTCCATGTGAGGCACTGCATCTGTCCATGTGAGGCACTGCAGCTGTCCATGTGAGGCACTGCAGCTGTCCATGCGAGGCACTGCAGCTGTCCATGTGAGATACTGCAGCTGCCCATGTGAGGCACTGCAGCTTACCATGTGAGGCACTGCAGCTGTCCATGTGAGGCACTGCAGCTACCCTTGTGAGGCACTGCATCTGTTCATGTGAGGCACTGCAGCTGCCCTTCAGAGGTACTACACATGTTCATATGAGGCACAACAGCTATTCATATGAGGCACTACACATGTTCATATGAGGCACTACACCTGTCCAGATGAGGCACTACAGCTGTTCATATGAGGCACTACAGCTGTTCATATGAGACACTACAGCTGTTCAAATGAGGACCTACACCTGTTCATATGAGGCACTACACCTGTTCACACGAGGCACTATACCTGTTCATATGAAGCACTACACCTGTTCACATGAGGCACTACAGCTGTTCATATGAGACACTACAGCTGTTCATATGAGGCACTACACCTGTTCGTTGAGGCACTTCTGCTGTTTATGCAAGTCACTACAGTTGTTCGTGTGAGGCACTACAGTTGTTCGTGTGAGGCACTACAGCTGTTTATGGTGAGGCATCACAGTTGCGCAACTCCCAGTGTAGTCACCTATTTGTAATTGCTCTTGTCGAGTTTCGGCTCTTTGTCCTGCCTCTTAAGTGGACGTGACAAGACTTAGTGATCACTGTTGTGGCCTGATAGACGCACCAGATATTGCAGGAACCAAACACGGAACACAACCCAAAAATTTAGACCAATTTGGCAGTACTAAGCGAATTCCACTCGGAAACTGATGTAAAATCTCGTTAGTTTTAACGCAAACAAAGAACAATTTCCAATAAATTAACAAATAGCAAATAAGGGAAAATTGTGGTGAGGAAAATGGAAGAAAAATCTCAGGGAAAAGGTTTTCAGCTTTTGTAAACAGCGGAAAATTGCAGGCCAAATTTAGCTCTGAAATTGGTGTTAATTACGGTCTACACAATGGCTCCTCACTCAGGGCCCAACGCCCGAATTTTATGGGATTAATCAGCGGCAGCGATGGAAAAAGACTCTTAGATTCGCTTCGATTGCTGTATACGCGCTCATCTAAACAATTTATGAATTTGTCAATATATCTAAAAGCACCTGGCAACCAGAGAGTAATTTAACCTTGTGCACTCCCAGAGTGATAGGTTGAGAAAAATGTTGCAGTGACGGGCTGGGAGCCATGACGATTACTTAGAAACGGTAGCTAGCATGATTACTTTGAAGGAGACAGGATCTATAGTGATTACTTAGATTGAAGTATGATAATTACCTAGAAGGATGCATCTATAAGGATTACTTATTAGGATGCAACTATGATGATTACTTAGGAGGAGGCTGGAACCATAACAATTACTTAGATAGTTGGAACTTTGACGATTATTTAGTATGATGGACTTATGACGATTACTTAGAAGGCTGATGGAAGACAGTAATTAGAAAGCGCATTGACACTCAATATCGCCACCCTCTGTTGTATGCAAGAATTTATTTTGTTATCGTAACTAAATATAACTTTAATCTTAAGTATATAGAAGACAACACTACTGTCTCTGTGTTACATTATGTCATTCTGTTTCTGTCTCAGCTTCAATCGCCCTCTCAGTCTCATCTTTACAAATCTTTCTCCTTGACTCTGCATCAGTCTGTCTCATTGTCTCAGTATCAGTCCGTCTCTGTCTCTCACTATATAAATATCCTATACACTTTGTAATCATTAATATTTGCATGCTACGTATCTCTCGGAAATTATAAGGACTCGCAAAAATTAGGTTAAAAAAAGCAGATGTTTGCAATGAGGCAGCCATGTAACAAGATCAGTGTTACAACCATGTAACAAGATCAGTGTTACTACCATGTAACAAGGTCAGTGTTACTACCATGTAACAGGATCAGTGTTACTACTATGTAACAGGATCAGTGTTACTACCATGTAACAAGGTCAGTGTTACTACCATGTAACAAGATCAGTGTTACTACCATGTAACAAGATCAGTGTTACTACCATGTAACAGGATCAGAGTTACTACCATGTAACAAGATCAGTGTTACTACCATGTAACAAGATCAGTGTTACTACCATGTAACAAGATCAGTGTTACTACCATGTAACAAGATCAGTGTTACTACCATGTAACAGGATCAGTGTTACTACCATGTAAGAAGATCAGTGTTACTACCATGTAAGAAGATCAGTGTTACTACCATGTAACAAGATCAGTGTTACTACTATGTAACAAGATCAGTGTTACTACCATGTAACGGGATCAGTGTTACTACCATGTAACAGGATCAGTGTTACTACCATGTAACAAGATCAGTGTTACTACCATGGAAAAAGATCAGTGTTACTACCATGTAAAAAGATCAGTGTTACTACCATGTAACAAGATCAGTGTTACTACCATGTAACAAGATCAGTGTTACTACCATGTAACAAGATCAGTGTTACTACCATGTAACAAGATCAGTGTTACTACCATGTAACAAGATCAGTGTTACTACCATGTAACAAGATCAGTGTTACTACCATGTAACAGGATCAGTGTTACTACCATGTAACAGGATCAGTGTTACTACCATGTAAGAAGATCAGTGTTACTACCATGTAACAAGATCAGTGTTACTACCATGTAACAAGATCAGTGTTACTACCATGTAACAAGATCAATGTTACTACCATGTAACAAGATCAGTGTTACTACCATGTAACAAGATCAGTGTTACTACCATGTAACAAGATCAGTGTTACTACCATGTAACAAGGTCAGTGTTACTACCATGTAACAAGATCAGTGTTACTACCATGTAACAAGATCAGTGTTACTACCATGTGACAAGATCAGTGTTACTACCATGTAACAAGATCAGTGTTACTACCATGTAACAAGATCAGTGTTACTACCATGTAACAAGATCAGTGTTACTACTATGTAACAAGATCAGTGTTCTACTATAAAATATTTACTACCATTAACAGTCATGTTACTACCATGTAAAAGATCGTATCAGTAAAAGCAGTGTTATACCATGTAAAAGATCAGTGTTACTACCATGTAACAAGATCAGTGTTACTACATGTAACAAGTCAGTGTTACTACCATGTAACAAGATCAGTGTTACTACCATGTAACAGATCAGTGTTACTACCATGTAACAAGTTCAGTGTTACTACCATGTAACAAGATCAGTGTTACTACCATGTAACAAGATCAGTGTTACTACCATGTAAAAGATCAGGTTACTACCATGTAACAAGATCAGTGTTACTACCATGTAACAGGATCAGTGTTACTACCATGTAACAAGATCAGTTTTACTACCATGTAACAAGATCAGTGTTACTACCATGTAACAAGATCAGTGTTATTACCATGTAACAAGATCAGTGTTACTACCATGTAACAAGATCAGTGTTACTACCATGTAACAAGATCAGTGTTATTACCATGTAACAAGATCAGTGGTACTACCATGTAACAGGGTCAGTGTTACTACCATATAACAAGATCAGTGTTACTACCATGTAACAAGCTCAGTGTTACTACCATGTAACAAGATCAGTGTTACTACCATGTAACAAGATCAGTGTTACTACCATGTAACAAGATCAGTGTTACTACCATGTACCAGGATCAGTGTTACTACCATGTAAGAAGATCAGTGTTACTACCATGTAAGAAGATCAGTGTTACTACCATGTAACAAGATCAGTGTTACTACCATGTAAGAAGATCAGTGTTACTACCATGTAACAAGATCAGTGTTACTACCATTTAACAGGATCAGTGTTACTACTATGTAAGAAGATCAGTGTTACTACCATGTAACAAGATCAGTGTTACTACCATATAACAAGATCAATGTTACTACTATGTAACAAGATCAATGTTACTACCATGTAACAAGGTCAGTGTTATTACTATGTAACAAGATCAGTGTTACTACCATGTAAAAAGATTAGTGTTACTACCATGTAACAAGATCAGTGTTACAACCATGTAACAAGATCAGTGTTACCACTATGTAAGAAGATTAATGTTACTACCATGTAACAAAATCAATGTTACTACCATGTAAAAAGATCAATGTTACTACCATATAACAAAATCAATGTTACTACAATGTAACAAGATCAGTGTTACTACCATGTAACAAGGTCAGTGTTACCACCATGTAAAAAGATCAATGTTACTACCATGTAACAAGATTAGTGTTACTACAATGTAACAAGATCAGTTTACTACCATGTAAAAGATCAGTGTTACTACCATGTAAAAATCAGTGTTACTACCATGTAACAAGATCAGTGTTACACATTAACAAGATCAATGTTACTACCATGTAACAAGATCAGAATTACTACCATATAACAAGATCAGTGTTACTACCATGTAACAAGATCAGTGTTACCACCATGTAACAAGATCAGTGTTACTACCATGTAACAGGATCAGTGTTACTACCATGTAACAAGGTCAGTGTTACTACCATGTAACAAGATCAGTGTTACTACCATGTAAGAAGATCAGTGTTACTACCATGTAACAGGATCAGTGTTACTACCATGTAAGAAGATCAGTGTTACTACCATGCAACAAGATCAGTGATACTATCATGCAACAAGATCAGTGTTACTACCATATAACAAGGTCAGTGTTACTACCATGTAACAAGATCAGTGTTACTACCATATAACAAGATCAGTGTTACTATCATGCAACAAGATCAGTGTTACTACCATATAACAAGGTCAGTGTTACCACCATGTAACAAGATCAGTGTTACTACCATGTAACAAGATCAGTGTTACCACCATGTAACAAGATCAGTGTTACTACCATGTAACAAGATCAGTGTTACTACCATGTAACAAGATCAGTGTTACTACCAAGTAACAAGATCAGTGTTACTACCATGTAACAAGATCAGTGATACTATCATGCAACAAGATCAGTGTTACTACCATATAACAAGATCAGTGTTACTACCATGTAACAAGATCAGTGTTACTACCATGTAACAAGATCAGTGTTACTACCATGTAACAAGATCAGTGTTACTACCATGTAACAAGATCAGTGATACTATCATGCAACAAGATCAGTGTTACTACCATATAACAAGATCAGTGTTACTACCATGTAACAAGATCAGTGTTACCACCATGTAACAAGATCAGTGTTACTACCATGTAACAGGATCAGTGTTACTACCATGTAACAAGGTCAGTGTTACTACCATGTAACAAGATCAGTGTTACTACCATGTAAGAAGATCAGTGTTACTACCATGTAACAGGATCAGTGTTACTACCATGTAAGAAGATCAGTGTTACTACCATGTAAGAAGATCAGTGTTACTACCATGTAACAAGATCAGTGTTACTACCATGTAACAAGATCAATGTTACTACCATGTAACAAGATCAGTGTTACTACCATGTAACAAGATCAGTGTTACTACCATTTAACAAGATCAGTGTTACCACCATGTAACAAGATCAATGTTACTACCATGTAACAAGATCAGTGTTACTACCATGTAACAAGATCAGTGTTACTACCATGTAACAAGATCAGTGATACTATCATGCAACAAGATCAGTGTTACTACCATATAACAAGGTCAGTGTTACTACCATGTAACAAGATCAGTGTTACTACCATATAACAAGATCAGTGTTACTACCATGTAACAAGATCAGTGTTACTACCAAGGACAGTTACATAAATTTTACTGAAAATTGATAGCTCTGCTAATTGCATATATTCAGTTTCCGATAATTAAAAAAAAAAAGATTACTGTACTGCGTGATAAATGAAGATTGCAAGGAATTCCAATGACAAAATAGTGTGTAGGAGGATAGGGGGACAAGATGGTGTCAACAACAGTGGTGTTGTATTATTACATTTTATATTACCAATTTGAAAGCAAGAAACGGGTGTTCTTCTCCCATAGCAAGTCCATTTTGTTTTAATTTTACATGTAAAACATCGTGTTCTCCGTAACTCTTCTTTTGTTCTATTCTCTCAATTTACGCCCTGTAACGGTCCTCTTCCTTAATTTGTAAAAAATAATCAGTTTACTCCATGTAACAGTCAGTGTTTACTAACCTTTATTGTTAAATGTTTCCTTTTTTCTCATGGAAAAAAGCTATTCAGTGTTTCTCATGCATCACATTTTATTTAGCCTTTTCCTAGAATCATTCTATAATTAGTCAATCGATTTTTCTATCTGCACTTTAGATCAGCGTTATAACCTCTATAAAATTCCAGTGTTCTACATTTTCTAACAGTTTTATACAAAAAAAAATCTTGTTAATATTTAAACGCTATTTTGTAAATAGACAACTTTCTATGTAAGTTTTTTTACTATTTCGTTTATATGATAAATTTCTTTTAATAATATTTTATAAAACAATAACTCCTAGATCCCTCCCTTTAGATATTATGTTAAACTAGAGTTCATCTATCTTAAAACCTTATGTTAAACTGAAGATCCAATTACTCCATTTGTTGGTTTATTCAAGTAACCAAGATCCAGTGTTTATTACTGACTAAAGATCATGATTATATCATAACATTCATTTTTTTATGTTAACATTTCACAAATCATGTTATACAAACAGAAAAGTTTACTGATCCTTCCCCGTAATAAATTTTTTACATGGAGTTGGTTGTCTGGTTAATGAGGTTTAAGACAGCAACTAAGAGAGGGTTATAAAGCTCCACGTAACTTTTACACCTCCAGAAAAGAAACATTTTAATCCCTAAAACAGGGATTAAAGAAAACTGTCAGGATATACTATGTGCTGAGAGAAATGCACCTCCATGCATATATCCTGTGACAATGGGATATTTTTCCTCTTATCACTGGTTGCATTTTCGTTTCAAAAAGAAAATCTCGTCATTATGCTAGATAAGTGTTGTTCATGTGTGTGTTTGTGTGTGTGTACTCACCTGATTGTGGTTGCAGGGGTCGAGACTCAGTTCCTGGCCCCGCCTCCTCACTGATCGCTACTGGGTCCTCTCTCCCTGCTCCATGAACTTTATCATACCTAGTCTTAAAGCTATGTATGGTTCCTGCCTCCACTACATCACTTGCTAAACTATTCCACTTCGTGATTACTCTATGGCTGAAGAAATACTTCCTAACTTCCCTTTGACTCATCTGAGTCTTCAACTTCCAATTGTGACCCCTTGTTTCTGTGTCCCTTTTCTGGAACATCCTGTCTCTATCCACCTTGTCTATTCCACGCAGTATTTTGTATGTCGTTATCATGTCTCCCCTAACCCTCCTGTCCTCCAGTGTTGTCAGGCCGATTTCCCTTAACCTTTATCCGTAGGACATTCCCCTTAGCTCTGGAATTAGCCTTCTCGCAAACCTTTGCACTTTTTCTAATTTCTTGACGTGCTTGACCAGGTGTGGGTTCCAAACTGGTGCTGCATACTGTAGTATGGGCCTAACGTACACGGTGTACAGTGTCTTGAACGATTCGTTACTAAGGTATCGGAACGCTATTCTCAGGTTTGCCAGGCGCCCATATGCTGCACCAGTTATCTGGTTGATGTGTGCTTCCGGAGACGTGCTCGGTGTCATACTCATCCCAAGATCTTTCTCCTTGAGCGAGGTTTGCAGTCTTTGGCCACCTAGCCTATACTCTGTCTGCGGTCTTCTTTGCCCGTCCCCGATCTTCATGACTTTGCATTTGGCGGGGTTAAATTCGAGAAGCCATGTGTGTGTGTGTGTGTACATATGAATATATATGTGTAAGTATATGTGTGAGAAAACACACATTTTGGCCAAAAAAATTGACTTCCCACTCTGACTCCTGCTATATATGAATTCGATCTCCTTAATGATAGCCAGTAATTTGTTTTCAGACATGCAAACTCCACCGAAAATCTCTGAATTTCCTTATAATGTAACCTGAGTAATGTCTGAGAGTGAAAAGTGACATAATATAGAGCAGTGTCTCAGGAATGCTGATTGGGTCTCCTTCCATCTTGGTAATCCAATTTGCCTCAGGTGCTCTGTTCCGTAGCCTTATTGCAATGGTCGACTGTCTCATTGTCGAGAAGTAAATGAAGGCGGATTTAAATGAGGAGAGGTAGGAATCGTACTGGTCTGGATCCCCCCCCGGCCGACCTCACACAGCCTGCCTCAGACACGTTATTACCGAACGACCCCAAATTAAGACAGTTCTAACAACTGCGAATTTTTAGTTACTGTACCACAGTTATCACAAGAGTACTCTTTACAGGTCTGCTCTGCTAATGTCATCTCCTTGCTAGGTTATATTTAGTTCTGCAACCACCGGTGATGGCTGAGGGCCCTAATTAAACGGGAACAAACAGACTATTCTCCATGGGGAAGTGGAAAAGAATTCTTCCTCCGTAAGCCATGCGTGTCGTAAAAGGCGACTAAAATGCCCTGAGCAAGGGGCTAGTAACCCCGTCTCCTGTATAAATTACTAAATTTATAAAGAAAAAGTTTCACCCTGCCTCGGTGGGATACGGCCGGTGTTGAAAAAAAAATTGAATATGTTAAATAAATCATAGTGAAATCAAAACTCGTAAACTTACTACAAACAGAGAGAAAATACTAAATAACGATTCCATAACAAAATAAGTTTGCAATAAGGATAGTGATGCTTACGTTATCATGAATGCAAATGAAGAAAAATAGGGACAAAGAAAGGATTTTCCTCCCCGTCATCAGGCGAATCTTTCCCATGAGTGAGAGACAAGTTCATAGATGGCGCTGACATACACACTACCACCACAAGAGTAGATGAAAGTAATATTGGCTAAAAGTACGTGCATTCATCTCAATATGTACGTTATTATACTAAATGCGAACTTTTCCTTCTTAAGAAATTAAAAGACTCCGACTTACATTAACCTCACATGATTAAAAGAACAGATTAACATTAATACTGCAGCAGGCGCAAACCAGACTAACATTAACATCGCCTGAGTAACAGAGCGAAATTATACTAACAATTGATAAATATTCACACATTATAAATATATAAAACGCGTTTTTTTTAAGGAACAGCGCTCCCTTTCAGCTAGAAATTTCTTGTTTTGTAAATTCAAACAAGAATATTTAATTATACTTTTTTATTATTTTTTTTTATGAAAGGGGGAAAGAAAGTGTAGGTTGGGTGGTGGAAGGGGGGGGAGGGGGGTCTGCAGGGATTTGTATTCATTCCGAGTTGTATTCCAAGATATTCATGTTTGTTGAAAAGCTGAATCTCGGTATATTACATTACACTCGTCCCCCCCCCCCTCTTTATTTTTGGTTGGGACTAAATAAAATGGGAAATACTACAAGCTGCGCATAATTGAAGTTGAGATTAAATTATAATAATGGTGAACCAGAGGCAGAATTTGTATTCCAGTAGCATTTGAGATTGTATTCCACTCATTGCTGGGTTTGGATTACACCAGCTTCTCAGTTTGTATTGCACAAATTTCCGAGTTTCTAAGTGCCTATTGCATCAGCTTCTGTCGTTATTACTTTCTGAATCAATGTAATTTCCACGTCTCTGACCACAGAACTAAAATACTGTTAAAAAAAAGACGTCAGTGGATGCAAGTTATTTTTAAAATTTCTCCCAAAGACTTTCAGAAAATCGAGGTAAACATTACGTGCGGGGATTTTTTTGAGAAACAATATTTTCATATCACATTAAATAATAATAATAAATTTGTTATGCAGGGTTACAGACCGGGCCGCGGGGGCGTTGACCCCGAAACCCTCTCCAGGTATACTGGTATCTCCAGGTATACTCCTGGTATCTCCAGGGTACCGTACTACTCGCTGCAAATAGACGAACGCAAGACGATTAACAGTGAGAAAGACACTATATAAATTCCGGTCCTGGGCACAAAGTCGTAATAAAGATTTCACTGCAAAGGTGGATGTCTTTCTTACAGTGTATAGCAAATTTCACGCCGAAGAACATTTCTTGTATTTAACTAGATCGATGGTAAACGATTCCGTTGCGTTAAATCACATCTCTGTTAGCCAGCCACACCATCTCTGTTAGCCAGCCACACCATCTCTGTTAGCCAGCCACACCATCTCTGTTAGCCAGCCACACCATCTCTGTTAGCCAGCCACACCCACGCTGATGTGACCAATATTGTTCCTTCATCAGACCACACTTTCCATCGCTCTTAAGTATACTCCTTTCTCGTTTCTCCGTACTGGAATGATGAAGCTCCCTGGTGAGCGAAACGTCTCTTTCACACAATTTCATGTGTTGTTGATTTCTCAGAAAAATTTACGATTTTGTTTCTAGTTGTAAATGGCATGGCGAGTCAGGAAAACTGTGGAAAAGAACATTAGTGTACAATTCAGTATATTTATTAAAAGAAACGTTTCACCAGCATTGATGAAACGACCCATGGAGAAACGTTTCCTTTATTTTCTTTCCTGAGCCGTACATAAGTGTCTCTATTTCTGTTATCTAACAAATATTTTGTATCAGTTTCAGTCTCCTCGAAGATATTTTGTGGCCACAATATATTTTCAGATTAAAAACAGAATTTGAAGATTGAGTTAAGTAAAGAAATCTTTTCTATAGTATTAAAAGTTGCATGCCAGTGATCTTAAATAAATTTATTTTAGTATTTTTTCTTGATTGTTTTTTTACTACTGACGCATTTCATGAGTTCCTTAAAATTAGCATCAAAATGCAATGAGAAATTCTTCTTTCGTTTTGTTTTTCATTTGAATTTTCTCTAATTTTCTCTATGAAGTTTTATGAGTAGGCCGAGGCGAGGGCCACGATTAATGGACATGAGAGCGAAACGTCGTCTAAAAATATTCTCTTTCCGTTATTCAGGTATGCGTCAAAAGCTAAGGGCGAGTTATTAACAAGAAACTAATCCCACGACAACGCCAATAAATCTTTACCTTCCAAGTTTGTGATATTAATTAAACTTGCCGACGATTACACCGATATTATATACGAAACATTCTTCTGAATGTCATGACGACATCACTGTGAACGTTGTATGGAAGGGCAGGTAACTCTGATCCCATTTACTTTTACAATACGTTTGGCCAAGTTTCTGTTAGAGCTATGACTTTTGACTTATCGGAAAGTGTTCATAAAATTATGTCCTTTTTATTTTACTTTACGATGATGCTTCAGATAATGTATATAAAATATTTGCCTTCAGCTGAGAAATTTTCAGTCATTTTGTTTCAATATTTTCCCGGTGAGTTTAAAATTTCCTATAAAGTACCAGAGGTGGAGTGGGAGGGGATGAGGAAGAGCAGGAGGAGAATGAGGAGGAGGAAGAGCAGGAGGAGAATGAAGAGGAGGAAGAGCAGGAGGAAAAGGAAGAGGAGGAAGTAAGGAAAAAATTGTGAATACGATGAAGACATGGACGTTAATGAGGCAAGGAAAAAAAAGAGAAAAAATGAACCAGTAGAATATGAAACAAAATGAGAGGAAGTGGAGAAAGAAAAAGAGCAAAATTAAATGGCAGGGGGAAAGTCAAAGACAGAAAACAGAGATGAAAATGTGAATGCAGAAGCGAAGCGAAACTAGAGACAAAGAATAGCGAAGTGAAAGAAGAGGGAGAGAGTATGATGAGAGGGCGATTATGAGTTTCATAATAAATAAGAGTGAATAATGCGAAGAGAAATGTAAGTTAGAAGTAGAGAGAGAGAGAGAGAGAGAGAGAGAGAGAGAGAGAGAAAGAAAGTGAGAGAATAAGTAAGAATGGGACATTGAGAATAGATGGAGAAAGGAAAGAGACACGGGACTAGGATAGAGAAAAATGAGTAAGTAATAAATAAAGATGGATAGAGGAAGTCAAGTACAGTTAAAGCAGAAAGATAAAGAGAGGGAGAGAGAGAGAGAGAGAGAGAGAGAGAGAGAGAGAGAGAGAGAGAGAGAGAGAGAGAGAGAGAGAGAGAGAGAGAGAGAGATAAGAGGGAAGAAGGAAAATGAAAGGCAGGAAGGTAAAATATAAAATAAGAAAAAGGAATTAAAGAAATGAGAGAAAAGAAGGAAAAAGAAAGAGGTAAGAAGGAAAAACATGAATTAAGGAAGAGGATGGAAGAAACAGAGAGGAAAGAAGGGATAAAAGGAGTGAAGAATGAGAGGAAGGAAAGAAAGAAGGAAGGAAGATATAGGAAAGATAAAAGAGACGGGAATGAAGGAAGGAAGACGTAGACAGAAAGGAAAGAAGATGCAGGAAGGTTGGAACAGACAGGAAAGGAGGAAGAGGCGGGAAGGATACTAGAGGCAAGAAGGAATTAAGAGGCAAGAAAGAAGGGAGAGCCAGTAAGGCAGGCAGGAAGGAAGGGAGAAAGAGGCAGGAAGGAAGGGAGAAAGAGGCAGGAAGGAAGGGAGAAAGAGGCAGGAAGGAAGGGAGAAAGAGGCAGGAAGGAAGGGAGAAAGAGGCAGGAAGGAAGGGAGAAAGAGGCAGGAAGGAAGGGAGAGGCAAGTAAGAACAGGCCTGGGGAGAGGAGTGAGTGTGGAGGCAGCTGATGCTCGCCAGGTTGTGTTCACCATCACATTCCTCGCCTCAATGAAGAGGAAAACGCAAGGAAATGGGTATTGGTTTTCACTTCCCATCCCCTTTCCCCCCTTCCCCTCCTCTGCACCCCCTCCTTGCCCTTATCCCCCCTTCCCATCCCCTTCCTCCTCGGCTCCTCCTACCACCCCATACCCCAGAACCAAACAATACTTGTTAATCTTCCTGAAACATCGTGGAGGAGAGGTACCAGCATCTCCCCCATGTGTACCTCAAACTGCAGCAGATTTTTACTCCAGTTAATCTAGCAGGGTCAAGCTAGGTCAAATTGCAAAATAATTAATTTATTTTGTTTTAAACATTGTTGAGGGACATTGTTTGTAAAATTAAGACCATAAGTGAAATAAATTTTGATCACTGGTACACTGCCTGCATATTTATTCGCTCTGTTTTTGTAACAAGAGTTTCTTTTGGGATAAATTTTAGTGTTAAGTCTTGTGAAACACGTAATAAATAAATGCACTTGTGCCAGCAGAAGGGAATTACATTATGTATTTTTTTAAATAGTTGCCCAAAAAACGCAGTTAATTGGTACGTTGGTGTGGAAATATTTGTGCTTGGCATTATGCATGTGTTGTGCACTAGGAATGGTAAATGTCTGATTTATGAGTATAACCCAGTATGGTGCCATTTATTTTGAACATATGTTAATATTAACAGTGAGCAACATAAAATTTCTCATATATACATTTAATATGTGACACTTCACATGTTACGTATATCACAGTTCGTCCACTAAACAAGAATGAGATTGTCCAACTAACTCCTTCCTTGCAGGTACATCGTATCACATCACAATATCCCAGTGAGTCTTTCAACTGCGTCTGGTCACATTCAGTAGAGTTGGGGGTGTGACTCTGTTGTTGTTTGTAGTTCAAGCAGACCACTCACCATAATCGCCTTGTTCCAAGAGAATGTCCATCCAATGCCGAATTTGGAAAAAAAATCGGTTTCTGTGATATCCTGCTTCTATAGTGGTTGGTGGCAGAGTACGATCAAGGACCGAAGAAGTGCTTACAGAAGCTTTCTCACGAAATCACAAGTATGGAAGTGAATGGCGTCCTTCGCTGGGGGAGCCATTGTGTAGACAGACAAGCGCGCTTCTCCAGATGAGGGGACGTCATCTATTATTTCTGCTTGGGAAAATGCTTCTGCCTACTTCGTGAAAGAATTGCTCTTCATCTTCATCAAAACAAAGCTTTTCTCTATGCCAAGCAGTCGTAACTTTGCGTCAGAACCACAATAATAAATCACCTTAGTATTCGACTAAAGAAGTCTGCTGCGCAGGCGAAATGTTAAGGAAAATAAAGTTTTCCAAGTGTTGCACACGTGTCTTTTCCATCATCTTTCAGATAGACGTATGTGCCAAATTATGCTTAATGGCTGTTAGTTTAGTTGTGTCGTCTGAGCGGCTCATCCTGTGAGCGGTAGCGCAAAAAACAGGATTACAGAGGTCACAATGGGTCTTTGTCAGACCCCACTGAACACTGTTACATTGCTTCAAAGGAATATTATTAGTTTCGTATTTTACAATTGTTTCGTATAGCTGTGCATGGTAGCGAATACAGTCACACACAAAAAAATGCTTTCTTATTACCACTAAAGAAATAAAAAAAAAAACATTGGTCATAGCTGGTTTGCAATCTCTTTGAAGACAGTTTGTTCATCTAATCGATGCAAAAAAAAGTAGATGCAACCTGAAGATTTCAGATGACGTTATTACATCAACCAATTACAGTAATCAACACCCATCAGATCCAACCTTAAAGCAAGGAACATCTGTCAAGAAAATTAAATTGAACCCTGATGACATATTCATATTTTGCATTTCTCCAAACATAAACTAAAACTCACATTAATCTTCAAACTCCAAACCCACAGTGAAAACTTAGTTTAACTTTATCACCCTTCTCTACTGTCCACTGCAGGTTTAATTTAAATTAACCAATTCCAGTTCCATTCCTAATCTCCCACTATTATCCATAACTTGCCCCTAACCATCCCTGCCCACCCATGCCCTGCTCCAACACTCTCCCTCCATACAAGTCCTCTGGTCAAGGAAACAGAAGGGTACTGTCACTCTCCTACTCCAAATCGTCCCCCGTCGCAACCCCTCATTGAATTTCTGGAAGAGGGGAGAGGAAAATATATTATTTTCGGGTTCCCTTCGTCAATCCCTTCTCTCTTTACATTTCTTCCCTTCTGCTTCCCCTTCAATAACTCTCTCACTGGTGAAGTAATTAAGAGGGATACTCTAGCCTGGAGGAGTAATAGCTTTGTTCTGCCTGACACCGCACTCCCTCACGCGAGGAGGACGCTGGTCAAGACAGATTTACCTTGGTGCTGTCAGAGTACTTCAGTCAGGAGAGGACTCCCTCCCTCCCTCCACTATCCTTTGTGTGCGTGTGTGTGTATGTGTGTGTGTACTCACCTATTGGTGGTTGCGTGGGTTGATTCACAGTTCTTGGCCCTACCTCTTCGCTGGTCGCTACTAGGCCCACTCTCTCCCTGCTCCATGAGGTTTATTATACCTCTTCTTAAATCTATGTATGAATCCTGCCTCCACTACATCACTGTCCAGATTGTTCCACTTCCTGACAACTCTATGACTGAATACTTCCTAACTTCCCTGTGACTCATCTGAGTCTTCAGCTTCCAGTTGTGACCCCTTGTAGCTGTGTCCCATCTCTGGAACATCCTGTCCCTATCCACCTTGTCAATTCTTCTCAGTATTTTATGTCGTTATCATGTGTCCCCCCCATCCCTTCTGTCATCCAGTGTCGTCAGGTCGATTTCCCTTAACTTCTCCTCATAGGAGATGTCCTTTAGTTCCGGGACAAGTCTTGTTGCAAACCTTTGCACTATCTCTAATTTCTTGACGTGCTTGGCCAGGTTTGGGTTCCAAACTGATGCTGCATACTCCAATATGGGCCTGACGTACACGGTGTACAAAGTCTTGAATGATTCCTTACTAAGGTGCCCAAACGCTATTCTTAGGTTTGCCAGGCGCCCGTTTGCTGCAGCAGTTATTTGGTTGATGTGCGCCTCAGGACATGTGGTCGGTATTATACTCACCCCAAGAATCCCCTAGACTGTACTCTGTCTGCGGTCTTCTTTGACCTTCCCCAGTCTTCACGACTTTGTACTTGGTGGGGTTAAACTCCAGGAACCAGTTGCGCGCACGCGCGCACATATATGCGTTACCATTTTGTCCTAGGCACATGTCGATTAGACACTAGGCCTGTTGTATGTATGTGTGTGTGTATGTAAGGAAACACTTAGAAATGTTTCCGCCCCACCGGGAATTGAACCCGGGCCCTCCGTGCGTGAAGCGAGAGCTTTACCCACCAGACCACAGGGGCGTGTGTGTGTTTGTGTGTTTTCTCCCTCCCTCCCCCCTTTCTCTCTATCTCTCTCTCTCTCTCTCCCTCTCTCTCTCTCTCTCCCTCTCTCTCTCTCTCTCTCTCTCTCTCTCTCTCTCCTCCCTCCATCCTACCCCCACCCTCCCTCCCTATCTCACTATCTTCCCATCATCATTATTCCTGGTGCTCCTCCTCGGCTCTGGGTGTAAACCACTCCCCTTCTCACTCTTATCCCCCGCGTTAGAGTCAACCGTTCTCACGCGAGATAAGAGCTGCCTCGTAAGTCGATATGCTGGACGGTTTCGTTAAATCCGAGTGAATTGCCAGCCACCAACACAGCAGCGCTGAGGGTGTGAAGCTGCTTGTGAGGGAGAGGGAGGAGAGTGTTATTGGGGAGATAGTGGGGGAGAGCGCGGAAGGGGGGTAGTGGTGGTGATGAGTGTGTGGGAGATGAGAACATGGAAAGGCCAGATGTCGTAGCTATCTACTGAACGCTAACTTAGAGTCTGACTCTACTGATGCAGCTACGAAACACGTTTAAGGTGTGGATGATCCAAACTCGTCTGATCATCATCATTACCTTGTGAACCAACGCCAGGTTTTCAATGGTAACAGTCAGATTCTGGATTGTATCTAGACGAATCCAGTATTTTTACACGTGCAACTTCAGCGATCACTCCGTTCCAGTACTATATTACTCTAAAGAATTTTTTTCCAGCAAATAAGTGTTGCCTTTCTTAAAAGTGTTGTTGCCTTTGTTTTTCATTAACGAATCATCTTTCACTTAAAACTGTTCGAATTTCAGTGTGTTTCCTATTTATATAGTATCTCACTGGCCTGAATAAGATCTTGGTGCTTTTATTTCCTAAAGGAGAACAGATTAAGTACTTCTTAGTCTCTAGTCTGTATTCGTCTTTTATTCAGTTCCGGAATCCAAACCGAGAGGCAATTTCAAGGTAAACTTTGTTTCTGGTGTTTTGTTCGTGAAATTTCAAGCTATGAGACTACATTCTGTTGTAGTTGCTGGATGCAGCTAGACATTTTTACCATACTTGCGATCATTCTTAATGACTGCTAAAGTCCTTCTCTTTATTTTTTTTTGCCTCGGTTAGTAAATTTCCATTACTTTTATATTCATTTTGACAGTACATCCACTCACAATTATTTTCACTTTTTCTGTTGAAAAGTGAAAATAATTTCACCGACCACTGTGCTATCCAGGTCCCCTTTTCATATCGTCCATGAATATTACTATTTGGGATGTTACTTTCGTTTCGAGAAAATATGTGTAAATTATAAAAAAGGATATGACTGAGGACTGATACCCAGAAGTTCCGGCAGTTACGTCCACGAATTTTGGTACTTCTTAGTTCAATCAAAGTCAAAGTTAATTTCCACACGATACAATGTTTATACAGAAATGAGTGACACTTGAATGCATGCAGAAAGCCCATGATTATGCAGAGCATTTCCTGTCTGCAAACTAGTTGCTGACACAGACTTCTTACAGTTCTGTAGCATGTGCTATTATTGTGGCTAAGAAAACTGAAAGTGGTACCACGTTAAAAACCTTCTGGAAACCTAGGTACACTTCATTAATTGCAAGTTTATTTTCTAAGTTTTGCATTTCTAATTATAGAATATTCGTAAATTCATTATCACTTATCAGGATTGTTGCGAAATCCATGGTTTGCTCCGGCCAAGTTGTTACCTCCTAAAAAAAAGAGTACGATCTTCTAAATAACAGTCTCCATTTGTTTACACTAAAATTAATGTTGGTCTAATGGGACGATATCCGAAGGCACACATGTTGCCTCCTTGTATTATTATTATTATAATCAAATAGTTGCCTCCTTGTAGAACACTGGAATAACCTTTGGCAGTTTTCAATCATTTATTACTCTGCCTTTTAGTGAAACCTTAAATGTTATTGTTAGTAGGTACACAGTTTGGTCTAATTTCAAAAATAATTTTAGTAGGCAGTACATAAAGACCTTCTGTACGTGTTAATTTGTAGCCTCTCTATGTATTGCAACGTGACAACCCAAGTAATTTCCTTATAAATGTGTCAGATTTAGGGTCTGCAAAGAGATTTTGCGGCCAAAAAATGTTTGTATAGTGTTTAGTTGTAAATACAGAGCTGTGTTGGGTACTGAAGCCATTTCTTTGTTACTTTTGTTTTTCTATAACTGTTGCTAGTTCAAGGTTCTATCGTTATATTCACCTTTATTTTACCTTTGACATATTTGAAGAATTATTTTGGGTGACCTTTGATGTTTTTTCTACGATTTTTCTTTCAAATTCTCGTTTACCTTTAGCTTTATCTTTCTCTTACTGTCTCGTACTCCTCGTATTTCTGGCCTATGATCTCAATTACTCTTTGTTTCGTCCTCTAATCCGAATTTATTTTGCCGCTGTTTCTTTTTATCCTTCGTGGTATGTCGTCTCTTCTGACTTCCAAATTTTGCTTTTAAATTCGCTTCATATTTTCTCCACGTTGCTTCTCTCTATAAGTTAAATCTAGTTTACGACACTGAAATCTCGACGCATCATATCGAAGTTTGTCTCTGTGAACTTGAGAACAAGAAAATGTTGCTTAGGATCACGAAGTTTATCTTTTAATGAGACAATACTGTGCTCACTGTGTCTCAGACAATGCTATGCTCACTGTGTCTCAGACAATGCTATGCTCACTGTGTCTCAGACAATGCTATGCTCACTGTGTCTAAGACAATGCTATGCTCACTGTGTCTCAGACAATGATATGCTCACTGTGTCTCAGACAATGCTGTGCTCACTGTGTCTCAGACAATGCTGTGCTCACTGTGTCTCAGACAATGCTGTGCTCACTGTGTCTCAGACAATGCTGTGCTCACTGTGTCTCAGACAATGCTGTGCTCACTGTGTCTCAGACAATGATGTGCTCACTGTGTCTCAGACAATGCTGTGCTCACTGTGTATCAGACAATGCTATGCTCACTGTGTCTAAGACAATGCTATGCTCACTAGGTCTCAGACAATCCTATGCTCACTGTGTCTCAGACAATGATATGCTCACTGTGTCTCAGACAATGCTGTGCTCACTGTGTCTCAGACAATGCTATGCTCACTGTGTCTCAGACAATGCTATGGTCACTGTGTCTCAGACAATGCTATGCTCACTGTGTCTAAGACAATACTATGCTCACTAGGTCTCAGGCAATGCTGTGCTCACTGTGTCTCAGACAATGCTATGCTCACTGTGTCTCAGACAATGCTGTGCTCACTGTGTATCAGACAATGCTATGCTCACTGTGTCTAAGACAATGCTATGCTCACTAGGTCTCAGACAATGCTATGCTCACTGTGTCTCAGACAATGCTATGCTCACTGTGTCTCAGACAATGCTGTGATCACTGTGTCTCAGACAATGCTATGCTCACTAGGTCTCAGACAATGCTATGCTCACTGTGTCTCAGACAACGCTATGCTCACTGTGTCTCAGACAATGCTGTACTCACTGTGTCTAAGACAATGCTATGCTCACTAGGTCTCAGACAATGCTATGCTCACTGTGTCTCAGACAATGCTGTGCTCACTGTGTCTCAGACTATGCTATGCTCACTATGTCTCAGACAATGCTGTGCTCACTGTGTCTCAGACAATGCTACGCTCACTGTGTCTCAGACAATGCTGTGCTCACTGTGTCTCAGACAATGATGTGCTCACTGTGTCTCAGACTATGCTATGCTCACTGTGTCTCAGACAATGCTGTGCTCACTGTGTCTCAGACAATGCTGTGCTCACTGTGTCTCAGACAATGCTGTGCTCACTGTGTCTCAGACAATGATGTGCTCACTGTGTATCAGACAATGCTGAGCTCACTGTGTCTCAGACAATGATGTGCTCACTGTGTATCAGACAATGCTGTGCTCACTGTGTCTCAGACAATGATGTGCTCACTGTGTATCAGACAATGCTGTGCTCACTGTGTCTCAGACAATGATGTGCTCACTGTGTATCAGACAATGCTGAGCTCACTGTGTTTCAGACAATGCTGAGCTCACTGCTCCTGAGTCAGAATAAGATCCGGTGTTATTGTTACCATGAATTTCAGCTGTAACAGTCTGAATTAAGAAGACACTATCTTTCACAGTGTCAAGTGTAGTACTTTCTTAATCACTTAAGTGAGACTGTTTCACTTTGCGCTCAGGTGAATAAAATCACTCGATATTACATCATAATTATTATTAATTATTGGTCTCATATCGTCAACCAGGATTGTTTTTACATAGCCTTTTTTTCAGTCCAATAAGCTGTTAATACTAGTTCAATACTATATGACAGTCCTGTGCTGCATATATTTTTTTTTTTAAACTTAGTTCCTCTGTGACAGTGGATGCTTAACCCACTGAATTTACCATTATATAACAAAGTGACTCTTTGAAGTTACTTGAAGCTAGTGGCTTGAGACAAGTAATCTCTGAGCTCTCTGGTAATGCCTAAGTGAGTAATTTTTCTCTTTATAGGAATATACTCCGATCATTTAAAAAAAACTTTATTTCATTCAACTCGTTTTTTTTTTCAGTTTAAAACCTCTGTCTTACTGGTGATCTGAGTGGCTGTGACCGACTGCCTTTTCTCTCCTTCTCTGCTGTCTCTGTTTCCTCCTCCTCCTCCTCCTTTACCTCTTTAATCCCTCTTCACTTCCTGTGCCACCTATTTCGTCCGTTCTTGTAAAATTCGTTCTATCTTTACACTATCGACAGCATTCAGATTCAGGCCTTCTAAATTGAATAAGCGAGGGTGAGTCAGAGAGGAATAGAATGAGAAAGAGGTGAAGAGTGGAGGTGAGGAGAGAGTTGGGAAGAGAGAAGAATGGTGTTGTGGAGAGAGTGGGGAAGAGAGAGAGAGATGAGTGGCATTGTGGAGGTAGTGGGGGAGAGGGAGTGAATAGTTAATAGCACCAATGTGGTGAGGAAAGACTGGTGATGATAGAATGGAGAAAATGAAAGATATAGGCGAGAGATGGCGTATATGTGTAGGTCCAGACAAGGTGAGCCCGAGATTGCTGAGTACATGTACTCACCAGCCAGCATCACCTCTAACTCACATCTATCAGCACTACCTAGAAAAGCGTAAATGACCTCGTGGAAAGAGGCAAATGTAGTCTCTGGTCACAAAAAGAAGAGGAAACTGAGAGACTATGATTCCTGTATATTTCTACTTCACACTGAGACCCTCTTCAGCATATACTGTGTATACGTACTCAATTCACTCGAGTCAGGTGACATGATCAAAGTTCTGAAAAGTAACAAATGACTTCGGAGCAAGGGAAGTTACAGCACCAAGAGTTTTCACTGACCTTTTGAGACAATGAAATTAATTCATGGTATAATGGAAGCTGACTCGATGATTTTTTTTGCTTATATACATATGTATACAACTTGATTACATACAGTAGAACAGGACGAAAATCTTCTCTCTCTGTTTACAGTATCATCTGTCAGTCTTGAACCTTCCTTCTGGGCCTCCATTAACATTGGTTTTGGTCCTCTCCACTCTGCTTCCACAACCCCATGCCTTGAACCTTCCTTCTGGGCTTCCATAAACCCCTTGTCTTGATACTTCTCACTTTTCTTCCCTAACCCCCCAGCTCTGAACCTTCCATTTGTGCCTCCCAAACCTCACGTCTTTAACCTTTCTTGACCACTGGGTGACTAATAATTTCCTTCATTATTCTGTCTGTCTAGTAGTTGGTATTTTCCTGAGTAATGGGAAGGGGGGGGGGAAGGGGTCCTTTTCTTCGTAGAATCCATGTGGTGATTTACATGATTGACTGCTCATCTGTTTATTTTTATCGTTGACCATTCACATTTGTAACTCCATAATTCACATATACTGTGTCACACTTAAGCATAACAAATTGAGATTGTGATGTATATATTTTTTCTTAAACTAATTTTTACTGAGCTCGAATGAGTTGTTGCTTTTCTGTCCCCCATTAATTCTCTTAGTGTTGATGAAATTTTAATAAATGGAATGCTATATAATATTTTGAACACAGATATCGAGAGAGGCACAGAGGAATATTTCAACGCATATCCGGGAAATGATATGATGGGTATATTTCCCCAGTAATGTTGCTTTATTCCAACATTCTTCTTTTATTCGCATTTAGCATTATTAAAATTATAAAAGACCTAGAGAAAGAGAGAAAGAAAGAGAGACTGCTAAGTTTTTTTTTAATTCTTTCCTCTATTTTGTCTTGTCCCATAGGGGAAAAAGCTGAGAAGCATATACAAAGAAAACCTGATGAAAGACGAAAGCAAATGGCAAACAAAACAAAAGCAAATCCCCTTTACATTGAATCTGTTTTCATCTGTTGCTTTTGAATAGATCCACCAATTTGTTGCACCGCTGAAAATCCATCAGTTGTATTGACTGGGTACGGTGTTGCAACTGCACGATCCCAACCATTTATGCTATATGCAATAAACCATAACGCTATTTTTTAAAGAGACTTGTTCCATGAAAACCTGGGCGAAGCTGAACGCCCAAATCACTCTCAGAGCACACCCACAACACACCCACAACACACCCACAACACACCCACAACACACCCACAACACACCCACAACACACCCACAACACACCCACAGCACACCCACAACACACCCACAACACACCCACAACACACCCACAACACACCCACAACACACCCACAACACACCCACAACACACCCACAGCACACCCACAACACACCCACAGCACACCCACAACACACCCACAACACACCCACAACACACCCACAACACACCCACAACACACCCACAACACACCCACAACACACCCACAACACACCCACAACACACCCACAACACACCCACAACACACCCACAGCACACCCACAACACACCACAACACACCCACAACACACCCACAACACACCCACAGCACACCCACAACACACCCACAACACACCCACAACACACCCACAACACACCCACAACACACCCACAACACACCCACAACACACCCACAACACACCCACAACACACCCAAAACACACACACAGCACACCCACAACACACCCACACCACACCCACAACACACCCACAGCACACCCACAACACACCCACAACACACCCACAACACACCTACAACACACCCACAACACACCCACAACACACCCACAACACACCCACAACACACCCACAACACACCCACAGCACACCCACAACACACCCACAACACACCCACAACACACCCACAACACACCCACAACACACCCACAACACACCTACAACACACCCACAACACACCCACAACACACCCACAACACACCCACCACACCCACAACACACCCACAGCACACCCACAGCACACCCACAACACACCTACAACACACCCACAACACACCCACAACACACCCACAACACACCCACAACACACCCACAACACACCCACAACACACCCACAACACACCCACAACACACCCACAACACACCTACAACACACCCACAACACACCCACAACACACCCACAACACACCCACAACACACCCACAGCACACCCACAACACACCTACAACACACCCACAACACACCTACAACACACCCACAACACACCCACAACACACCCACAACACACCCACAACACACCCACAACACACCCAAACACACCCACAACACACCCACAACACACCACAACACACCACAACACACCACAACACACCCACAACACACCACAGCACACCTACAGCACACCCACAACACACCCACAACACGCCCACAACACACCTACAACACACCCACAACACACCCACAACACACCCACAACACACTCACAACACACCCACAACACACCCACAACACACCCATAGCACGACCTCAGCATTCTCAAAACACGCCTACGTCACGCCCATAGCACGACCTCAGCACTCTCAGAGCACGCCCTTAACAAGCCCACAGCACGCCCATAGCACGACCTCAGCGCTCTCAAAACACGCCCACATCATTTTCATATCTCACCCTCAACGCAATACGCTCATATCACGCTCATAGTTCGTCTAATGTACTGCCTAAACACGCCCGTCTAATATACGCTTAAAACGCATCTTGAAAAAAAAAATGTTTGCTCACAGCTCGTCTAATGTACGACCCAAAACACATTCCAAAAGTTCACTCACAATCTTCCCACAGTTGCGTCTTCATTTAAGACAGATGCATTAGCAACGCCCGCTCAACAATGCCACCATTTACACGCTGATGATAACAGAATGAGTGCCATAGAGCTGGGGTTATGACATAATGACTGCTGTTGGCGGTGTTGCAGCTGCTGTTGTTGCGACGGTGCTAATGCTGTTGCGGGTCATGCGCTGCTACCGTTGTTGCAAGTGATGTGCTGCTTCTGGCAATGTTGCTGCAGATGCAGGCAATGTGTCGCTGCTGTTACGGATGTGTTGCTGTTGTAGTTAATGAGGTTGCAGATGATAGATAGGCTGCTGTTGCTACAACTAGTGCAGGTTATATGTCGCTAGTCCTGCTATTGCATATGATGTGCTGTTAGTGCTGCTGTTGTGATGCTAGTACTGTTGTTGCAGTTGATGTGTTGCTGCTGTTGCAGATTACATGATGCTGATACACATGAGGTGCTGTTACTATGCTGCTGCAGTTGCAGATTATGTGCTGTTGTTGCAGCTACTGTGTTGCAGCTAGTGTTGCAGCTACTGTGTTGCAGCTACTTCTCACACACGCACTATTAATGATGCTCCTTTTGACATACTTTTCTTACTACTATTACAAATGTTACTACACGTCTACTTATATTACTACTAATTTTACTATTTCTACTAATAATTCCGTAGTTAATACTGCTGCTACTATCCTCAGTGCTATGTATACAGTTATATATATTGCTACTGATATTACTACTATTATTATTAATATTATAGCTACTATTATTACTACTACTACCTCTTGTTACGTCTACTATTACTACCGTTATTTACACCGTTGGTACTACTTCATATATTACTACTATTACTTCTATAGTTACTATTCTTTCTTCGCTTCTAGTTCACTGTCTCATAAAGTTATGACAACTACTTACTAATAGTACTACCTCTTCTGCTACTAGTATTACTTAGTAAGTTGTTACTATTTGAACTGTTGCTATTACTACTACTACTGTTAATACTACTATTAATACATTATTACTATCACTACTACTACTACTACCACTGCTATTACTAAGACTGCTATTTCTGACTACAACTACTATCACTGCTACTACGACTACTACTTCTAACTACTACTACTATTACTCTTTTACTACATATACTAACAGAAGTATTTCTATGAAAACAAAGTCTAATACTATTGTTACTATTGCTACCAATACCAATGTACTTTTGGAATTACTATTGGCGTTACTGCTACAGCACAGCCACCACCCCTACCACAGTGGTCGTTATCGTTACTGCTAGTGTCGTCACAGCCACCACCCCTACCACAGTGGTCGTTATCGTTACTGCTAGTGTCGTCACAGCCACCACCACTACCACAGTGGTCGTTATTGTTACTGCTAGTGTCGTCACAGCCACCACCACTACCACAGTGGTCGTTATCGTTACTGCTAGTGTCGTCACAGCCACCACCACTACCACAGTGGTCGTTATCGTTACTGCTAGTGTCGTCACAGCCACCACCACTACCACAGTGGTCGTTATCGTTACTGCTAGTGTCGTCACAGTCTCTGTGACCAATATTATTACGATGTTCTTATTTTTTTTTTGCGGGCCATAAGGCTGCATATCACTGGTACATCACTAATCGGTTTAATCCTTAAAGATAAGAGGTAAAACGAACTCTCAGTGTATTTACACTGAGAAATACACAACTCTCAGTGTATATACACTGAGAAATACACAACTCTTTCAGGGTACATATAACTTTGTGAACACATTTTTTTTATTTATTAGGTTTGAAGCCTATCGACCACAGAGGCTCGTTAAGGATGCATATCACTTGTACACCACCAGACATGGATATTTTATTTCCTAAAATAGTAAATTAAATCAATCATCAGCTTATAAAGTTTATAAATACTGAGATGTACAGCAACACAACAATATTCATACTAAACCTGAACAAATGTCGATGTGTGTTATTCAGCATGTCACTTGTTACTATATTTTTAAACAAAGATATGCCTATTTATCAGAAAAAATATGACTCATTTCTGTGGCTTTTGTATATATATGTATGTATATATATATATATATATATATATATATATATATATATATATATATATATATATATATATATATATATATATATATATATATATAATATATATATATATATATATATATATATATATATATATATATATATATATATATATATATATATATATATATATATATATATATATGGAGGTACCACCTCTAGAACTTTACTGGGGACCCTCATCCTCAGAGAAGACAATAAACGTACCTCAGGGAAAACACGAGGTTCTCCCCGGAGCTGTTTGAATATTTTCTTCTCCTACCACCCCCTATATATATTATGAGTGCTTTATTAATAGACAGAATACATTGACAAAAACACAAACATGAACATGAATACATTGGTACACTATATCAAAGATTATGAATCTCCTCCAGCTCCTCCGAAGCCGGACGCGAGCCCAGTATGCAGCATGCATTTCCCCTCTGGATGGCCACGCTGAGGCGCTGGAACATGAAAGTGGCCGCCCTTGGGTCCCTGGTGGTCTCGATGAGTCTGGAACCCAGTTCTTTAAGGAAACGTGTTGCATTTTTTCCCCACGCTCCCAAGGTCTCTGATCCTACTGGGACAAATTGATACTGTTGGCTTATGTCCCTGTACTTGCCGATCTTGTACTCCTCCCTGTGGTCAGCAGCTCCTCCCTGTCGCCCGACACTGTGATGGATGTAGGTGTCAGCCAGTGTCGACACACAGGTATAGTCCCATGCTAAGAGCTTGCCATTCTTCCAAGGATAGATGGTGATTCCGTCGGGGCGATTTGCTGGGTTGTGGGTATTGTTGGCTGCTAGTGATCGGGCTCTCTCTCGGCTGGGCATCCAGCTGTAGCAAGGGTTCTTTATATATATATATATATATATATATATATATATATATATATATATATATATATATATATATATATATATATATATATATATATATATATATATATATATATATATATATATATATATAAACAACTTCCTTTAGTCAATACACATCACGAGAGATATAATTCTTAGAATATATTCAGAGAATAAACAAAGTGGTTGACTGGTACATTAGGGTTAAAAGCCTGTCGACTTAACAAGTCATTAAGTCTCTATGTCTCATGTACAATACCAGTCAAAAGTACTTTGATCCCTAAAGCAGAGACTAAGACCAAAACTACTCAGTGTATCTACACTAAGAAGATTGTACCTCTCATCAAACTAATTCAATATATGCGAAAGAGAAAGTGAAAGGTAATATTCAGTTTCACTCTGAGTCAACGATATTTTGTGATTATTTCACTAAACTAAATCCTTGAAGTTAATTTAAGCACATGGGAATTTTAAAGAAAAAAAAAAGACAGTAGTTTGCTACGCTTAGTAAAAGTATTAATATATTGTTTTGTGAAGTTTACCAGCAGCGTTCTACGCTTTATTATTCTTGTTTATATTATTATCCAGTATATATTCCATTTTAATTCATCACTCCACTCACAAGCTAAACATTATACGCCACACTCATCTTCATCCAGCGTCTAACATTTCACTCTTAAACAATTCACATCAAAGATTCTCCGTATAAGAGTTGTCTTACTGAGGTTATTATATTTACACAGTCTAAATATTTTCGGTTCTTAGATATATATTCGGTAGATCATTTACTTTTTACATAGTTGTTTCCCGGAGTCAAAAAATTTCCACAGTTGAAATTATATTTACATTTTTTTTTCATCACAGTAATAAGTTGGGACGATGTGCCCGCGTGAGCAGCAACTCTGGTGTCTCGCTGAGATCGCACAAGACTCAGCACTCTCACACAAGAGTAATGTCAATTGCGATCAATTATGAGAAACCGTCAACCTGACACTAGTCACTCATGTTGATTCAATCTAACTTAAATCTTCACTACACTTTAACCGCGTTTAAAGGTATTATTATTATTATTATTATTATTATTATTATTATTATTATTATTATTATTATCATTATGATCATCATCATCATCATCATCATCATCATCATCATCATCATCATCATCATCATTATTATTATTATTATTATTATTATTATTATTATTATTATTATCATCATTATTATTATTATATTATTATTATCAGCATCAGCATCATTATAATAACATAATCATCATTATTATTAGTAGTAGTACTATTATTACATTCATGGGAAACTCTGGAGTTGTGATTATCATACAACACCTGAGACAAAGGTGTTAGGGGGGGGGAGGAGATAGTAGTAAATCAGTTTTTATCGAAGAAAAGAAAGGGGTAGCTCTGACTCCTTGAATCAAGATCCCTTTCACCAACATCTAGGCAGGGATTCGAATAGGGGAGAATTAGATGATGAATACACGAGCCAGAAAATTTACTCCTTAAAACAGTATATTTTTTTACAAGTTCTGTTAGTTGCTTTTCAAAAAAAAAAAATTCTCTAGTTGTATTATTTCTGATTATTTACTTCAAATTCATTATTTTTTCAACACCATTTATATTTTAGATCTCACTTGGCTAAACTTTAACGTGAAAATTGGTATCCAGTGATGCCACTAAGTTCGGGCATACACAACTTTCACAAAGTGACATTTAGACTTGGTCAGCAACCTGTACAAACTTAGATTCAACTTAAAGTGTTGTACTTTATGTTTTTTTTTTTGTTTTAGCTATCGAAAACCTGAATTAGTTTTAGTGACCTTAAATTAAACGTCAGTGAGGCCAATGCTGACTGACGCCTTGCTGAGTATGTAATGTGTAAGTCAACAGTGATGGGAACAGAGGCTAACTAGACTCTTACTTCCCCCCATGCTGTTGTTTCCTCCCCGATCCTTGCAGCTGTTTCCTCCCCGACCTATGCTGTTGTTTCCTTCCCGACCCATGCCGTTGTTTCCTCTCCGGCCCATGCTGTTGTTTCCTTCTCGACCAATGTTGTTGTTTTCTCCCCGACCCATGTTGCTGTTTTCTCCCCGACCCATGCTGCTGTTTCCTCCCCGACCCATGCCGTTGTTTCCTCCCCGATCCATGCTGTTGTTTCCTTCCCGACTCATGCTGTTGTTTCCTTACCGATCCATGCTGTTGTTTCCTCCCCGACCCATGCTGTTTTGTTTCCTCCACGACCCATGCTGTTTCCTCCACGACTCGTGCTCTTGTTTCCATCCCGACTCATGCTGTTGTTTCCTTCACGACCCATGGTGTTGTTTCCTTCACGACCCATGGTGTTGTTTCCTTCACGACCCATGGTGTTGTTTCCTTTACGACCCATGGTGTTGTTTCCTTCACGACCCATGGTGTTGCTTCCTTTACGACCCATGGTGTTGTTTCCTTCACGACCCATGGTGTTGCTTCCTTTACGACCCATGGTGTTGTTTCCTTCACGACCCATGGTGTTGTTTCCTCCCCGACCCATGCGGTTGTTTCCTCCCCGACCCATGCTGTTGTTTCCTTCACGACCCATGGTGTTGTTTCCTCCCCGACCCATGCTGCTGTTTCCTCCCCGACCCATGCCGTTGTCTCCTCCCCGATCCATGCTGTTGTTTCCTTCCCGACTCATGCTGTTGTTTCCTTACCGATCCATGCTGTTGTTTCCTCCACGACCCATGCTGTTTTGTTTCCTCCACGGCCCATGCTGTTTCCTCCACGACTCGTGCTCTTGTTTCCATCCCGACTCATGCTGTTGTTTCCTTCACGACCCATGGTGTTGTTTCCTTCACGACCCATGGTGTTGTTTCCTTCACGACCCATGGTGTTGTTTCCTTTACGACCCATGGTGTTGTTTCCTTCACGACCCATGGTGTTGCTTCCTTTACGACCCATGGTGTTGTTTCCTTCACGACCCATGGTGTTGCTTCCTTTACGACCCATGGTGTTGTTTCCTTCACGACCCATGGTGTTGTTTCCTCCCCGACCCATGCGGTTGTTTCCTCCCCGACCCATGCTGTTGTTTCCTTCACGACCCATGGTGTTGTTTCCTCCCCGACCCATGCTGTTGTTTCCTTCCCGACCCATGCTGTTGTTTCCTACCCGATCTATTCTGTTTCCTTCCCGACCCATGCTGTTGTTTCCTCCTCGACTCATGCTGTTGTTTCCTACCCTACCTATTATGTTTCCTTCCCGACCCATCCTGTTGTTTTCTCCTCGACCCATGTTGTTGTTTCCTTCCCGACCCATGCTGTTGTTTCCTCCCCACCCCATGCTGTTGTTTCCTACCCACCCCATGCTGTTGTTTCTTCCCCACCCCATGCTGTTGTTTCCTCCCCACCCCATGCTGTTGTTTCCTCCCCACCCCATGCTGTTGTTTCCTCCCCACCCCATGCTGTTGTTTCCCCATGCTGTTGTTTCCTACCCACCCCATGCTGTTGTTTCCTCCCCACCCCATGCTGTTGTTTCCATCCAAACCTATGCTGATGTTTCCTCCCCGACCCATGCTGATGTTTCCCCCGACCCATGCTGTTGTTTCCTCCCCGACCCATGCTGTTGTTTCCTCCTCGACCCATGCTGTTGTTTCCTCCTCGACCCATGCCGTTGTTTCCTCCCCGACCCATGCTGTTGTTTCCTCCCCGACCCATGCTGTTGTTTCCTCCTCGACCCATGCTGTTGTTTCCTCCTCGACCCATGCCGTTGTTTCCTCCCCGACCCATGCTGTTGTTTCCTCCTAAACCCATGCTGTTGTTTCCTCCTCAACCCATGCTGTTGTTTCCTCCTTAACCCATGCTGTTGTTTCCTCCTCAACCCATGCTGTTGTTTCCTCCTCAACCCATGCTGATGTTTCCTCCTCAACCCATGCTGTTGTTTCCTCCTCGACCCATGCTGTTGTTTCCTCCTCGACCCATGCTGTTGTTTCCTCCTCAACCCATGCTGATGTTTCCTCCTCAACCCATGCTGTTGTTTCCTCCTCGACCCATGCTGTTGTTTCCTCATCAACCCATGCTGTTGTTTCCTCCTCAACCCATGCTGTTGTTTCCTCCTCGACCCATGCTGTTGTTTCCTCCTCGACCCATGCTGTTGTTTCCTCCTCAACCCATGCTGTTGTTTCCTCCTCAACCCATGCTGTTGTTTCCTCCTCGACCCATGCTGTTGTTTCCTCCTCGACCCATGCTGTTGTTTCCTCCTCGACCCATGCTGTTGTTTCCTCCTCGACCCATGCTGTTGTTTCCTCCTCGACCCATGCTGTTGTTTCCTCCTCGACCCATGCTGTTGTTTCCTCCTCGACCCATGCTGTTGTTTCCTCCTCGACCCATGCTGTTGTTTCCTCCTCGACCCATGCTGTTGTTTCCTCCTCGACCCATGCCGTTGTCGCTTCCCACCAACCAGCAATAAGAGCCTTGGGTCACCCACCAGCGCTGTGAACCCCAGGTCACCAAGCTGACAGTCTCGGGTCACCAAGCTGACAGTCTCGGGTCACCAAGCTGACAGTCTCGGGTCACCAAGCTGACAGTCTCGGGTCACCAAGCTGACAGTCTCGGGTCACCAAGCTGACAGTCTCGGGTCACCAAGCTGACAGTCTCGGGTCACCAAGCTGACAGTCTCGGGTCACCAAGCTGACAGTCTCGGGTCACCAAGCTGACAGTCTCGGGTCACCAAGCTGACTGTCTCGGGTCACCAAGCTGAACAGAAGGATCAAGTTGTTGAGTGAGGAGACAGGTATCTTACCAACCATCATGAGAGAGAGTTGGATACCACAATGCTATAACACCTAGCAATATGTCTCCCTGAATCCTACAAGAGATGGGGGGGAAGGCATTGATGATATGCTTAACTGGGATTAAAACTTACAGATTACACAAAGGATCATTAAGGCTGCTTTTAACATGTCCACCACCAGTCACGGATACTTTAAACCATAATTTAAGGATTAAATCATACTGAGATATACACCGAAACTATCTATACAGAGATGCTGGGGACTCGCTCATTGAGCATCAACGCACTCTTACTGCTGCAAAGCTTCGTGAGTGTATACGCAACAAATTAAGTCAAGTATATATTCTCTGTTGCTCACAGTGCATACACATTGAAAGACATATATTCATCAGAATATACAGACAAGCTGAAAGAGTTTTGAGCGCTTATTACGTCTATATACATATCGGATAGTTGGAGAACTGCAAAGTTGATATAAGAACATAAGAAAGAAGGAACACTGCAACAGGCCTACTGGCCCATGCGTGGCAGGTCCAATTTTCCCACCGGCTTAAGCCAATGCCTTGACCTAGTCAGGTCAGTCACATTCACTTAAGGGAGGAGCACGGCATCTGACCTAGTAGCACAAGCTGGTCAGGTCCAACTCACACCCACCCACACCCACTATTTTTAAAACTACACAACGTCTTAGCTTCTATGACGGTACTCGGGAACTTGAAGTGTTCAGTCAGAAACGGACAAAAATCCGCTGATTTGGGATCTCGCCTGAGTACTAATTCCTTCCAGTTCACGTGTTGAATGCAACATTCATTATTCCTCTCGTATTCACGTCACATATGCAGTTCATATGTGACTTCTTTTTTCTTTCTTTCCTTTTTTTTTTTGGGGGGGGGGAGGGAATCAGAAACGTAATCTGTTGGTTGAAAGATGGATATTCCTTTATGCAATGAAATGAAGACTGCGTCTAGTGCACAGTCTTAGTTTCTAATCTAGGAAGCTGAGAAGTTGAATTATATCATTTCTGTCAGGTGCTGAATTACAATATTCCTTGACTCATCTGGATAATATAACACTGGCCTGTTCATCCAGAATCAGACTAAACATTATGAAAGTGACACAAAAAATGTGTTTACTAGTCCTGTGTCACGGATTTTTGTGAAGTTATTTTGAATAGTTGACGTACTCTCCAATGGCCTGACAAGCAGTTCTACCTCAAGTTGGTAAATTAGACACATATGCAACACTTGGGTATCTTTATTGAGGAAACGTTTCGCCACACAGTGGCTTCATCAGTCCATACAAAGGAGAATCGTGAAGAACAGGAGGAGTTTGAGGTGGTCAGTCCCTCAACCTTGAGTTGAACCATTCATCTACAGTTCTACCTCACTTCTGTTTCAGATTCTTTTCTTTAGAAGTCACCAGCTCAATAGTTTAATTATATTATTATTATCATTTGTGTTGCCGCTATTATTATTATTATTATTATAATTATTATTATTAATTATTTTATTATCATTTGTGGTATTATTATTAATAATTATATTATTATTATTTATGGTGTTATTATTATTATTATTATTAATTATAATATTATCATTTGTGGTATTATTATTATTATTATTATTATTATTATTATTATTATTATTATTATATTAATTTTATGCACTAAACTTTGTTATGTAATCTACAAATTCGGTAATTTTTTTTTTAATATTTTATTTAAAAAATACAATTGCTTAATTCACAAATTCATCATATCACATAATTACTATACCACAAGTAAACATAATTATAATTAAAGTACATTATATATTTTATTACCCTCAAAAATGTATTATCTCACCTTCTAACATAAGTTGAAACTTATATCCGCCTGCTTATCAATGAACTATTTTACATAAATATCAATCCAAACTCCAAAAACTTAGCAACATACAGTACTTTATATTGTAAAAATAAAAAAAAATAAAACTAACAGCCGGACTAGAATTGCAAAATGAATGTACCCCATCGGGTAAAAAGTTTTTATACATACCTATGTCCACTACTAACAACCATTACTACCGTCATCTTGATAATGCTGTCCTAATTTGTACATGTAAATACTCATGTAAGTACAAGTAATATACTCGTAACTATTTAAGAAGTCAGCGTTTGAAATCCATAATTCTGACTGGCGTTGTTTCAACTCTCAAACACTACTGGCTTTCTCTTGACAGTAGAAAATTACACATATTAGTACTGCATATTAATAATATAAGATAACTCAAACAACATACAACAGTACTACAATCATAATGGATGTGTCCATGTTACTTTAGCACCATACTCTAGCTCGTTTCCATAACCAATCACCATTCACCAAACCCACCATTCACTCTTCATTCTCACCCTCGTGCAATCTATTTTACCACAATAAAGACCATCTTTTGCTTGTTCAACATTGATCAACATTGAAACTTAAAATTCCTTACATTTTGGAAACTGTGCACAGCACCACTTCCGCTGCCACCACAGCGGCCACAATACAAGGCAAACCCACAAATTTCCCCTGAATTATTAGTCTTTAAGTCAGTCACAACATTCTATTAAGTTCATTCATTCCCGACTCACTCATCTAATTCTATCCTATTGTCCATGAAGTCAACCCCTCAATACAACAATGCGTCATCCGTCAACCCCATCCCCACTCCCCCTATTCTTACCACCACTGTTTAACCCCCCACAAAATCACTTGCACACACACAATACCTCTCTCTTTAACATTCCCTCCCACAAGAATCCTCCCACTGACATTACACTTAAACCATAATGAAACCCCCGCCCCTCCAGGTGTCAAGCCATTTCCTGCTCCCACTCACCCATCCAATAACACCTGCAAATTCATTTCTCTATACTCACTAGAGAACAAGTCTTCATATCTTTTCCCATACACCAACCTATTCCTATTTCTTGTCCTAATCATAGTTGCAGCTATTGCCCTAATGCATTCTCGTGCCCCCACCTCCCTTACCCTCCATGACTCACACACAAAATCAACCATTACATTAAAGCCCTTCTCATGCTCTGCTCAATTCCACCCAAATCCAAACTTATAGCCCGTAAGACCCCTATCCCTCACCTCCCCATCCTTCGCAAAACGCCACCCATCCATTCCCTCACCGGTCCCAAACTTTCACAAAAATAAATCGCATGCATTCCAGTCTCCTGATTACCATACCTTTCACATCTTCCATCTCTTATGATGCCCATTTTGAATAATACCGCCTTCGATGCAACCACCCCATGCAAAAACCTATACATTAATTCCCTATCCCTCAATCTCAACTTTAATCCTCTAAACCCTTTCCAAACATGAAGCCAATCATACATAGGATATTCACTCACACCCTCAATAACATTGCTACCCCATCCCATTATTTCAATCTCATATCAGTCCATCTATGAGAAGTCTTCACTACCATCATTTGCCGCAAAATATCCAAACCCATCCGTAAATCCCTCCCTCCCCACCATCTACCCAGATCTCTTGCTATCATACCTACTTTCCCCGCTGCCATGCCACCACAACGTACAACACACCTTTTAACATACAAACTGAATAAACGGCTCTCCAACCCAATCAGCCCCAGGCCACCCCTATCCATCCTGTTCCTAACTATTGCCTTCTGCAGCCACGGCCGACAATACGCCCAAATGTATCTAATGACTCACCTCATGTCTTCTAATATCTGATTGCAACAAAGGGAAAACCACTGCCACGTGCCAAAGATTACTATACACAAGTGTGTTAACTGCCACTACCCTTTGCTGCAATGTAAGATCTCCCAGCCTCCACTCTTTTATCCTACTTAATGTCTTTTGCAGCACGTTCTCTGAATTAACTCTACTAGAATCACTCACATTATTTAAATATGTTACTCCACATATCTTAATTTCTTCAACTATCATCCACCCATGCCTTTCCCCCATGCCCCCCCCACCCATCCAACCACCTCCATACCAGTAGCCCCGCCAAACACTTCTATTATACGTAAACCCTCCTCACTACTTACAAGCACAGTCGTGTCATCTACATACCCTATGATTCTTTGCACCCCACCTCTATGTCCTGTATGTTTATTTCCTTCGCTCTCTATGCCCAACCTTACCAGTCTATAGAATGGATCCTGCATACACGCAAATAAACACTGCGACAGTAGACATCCCTGTCGCAAACCTCTTTCCATACTGATTCTTTCACCCATTCTACCATTCACACGTACTTTCACACCTGCCTCCCTATACACAGTCTCTACCCATCCCACTACATCCTCTCCAAAACCCTGTCTCCTCATGATATCATACAATGTCCCCCTTTCAACACTATCATACGCTTTTTGCCAATCAATTGTTAAGACCCCTCCCTCAGTCCCATCCTCTATAAATTCTCTAATGCTTTCATGTCCTTGTATCATGCTTCTCCCCGGGATTCCACACTGCCCCTCCTCTATGACCCCACCCAATATTTTTTCAATCTATTTGCCAATAACTTAGCAAAAATTTTGTAATCGGCATTCATTAACGCCAATGGCCTCAAGTTATCCATGGTTTCCTTCTTACCTCTTTTCTGGATCAAAACCACTACCCCAGTACCTTGACCTATCCCTATATGACCCTCCCCTTTCATTATATTGAACAATAAAACTAAGCATTCCTTTATAGCCTCCCAATGTACCTTATAAAATTCATTAATTATACTATCTAACCCTGGTGCCTTTCCCTCACTTAAACCATTCACAGCCTCCCATACTTCCTCTTCACTAACAGGTCCAGCCATGCTTGCTCTATCGCCATCCCCCACCCTTTTCACTATCCCTTCCAGTACAATATCCCTCTCATGCTCACTCACCTGTTCACAACCCCAATACTTCTTAAACCATTTATCTGCATATACGCTTATCGCCTCTGTATTACATAATCTCTGCCCCCTCATATATCCACCCATATCTTCTTTTACTTCCACACATGAAATTGTCATCCCCTCCCTCTTTTTCCTGCACTTATTTAACACATATTTTGACGGTCTGTCTCCTCATAAAACATCATCTATCCCTGCTTGCACACGACAGGCATCAAATCGCTCATTCTGAATACTACACAACTTATCCTTTAAAACCCAAATTTCCTTCAAAGCAGACGTTCCCTGTCTTTCATAACACTCACCCAATAATCCCTCCATGTATTTCTGCAACCCATAAGACCAGTACACCTCCTCCCTGCCCAACCTCCTATAGAACCCCTGAATTCCTTCTTTTGCTACCTTTTCCCACCAATTCAGAAAAGTCTCACCATCTTTCTTCAGTTTTTTTCCTTTGCCCCCAAATCTCCCTCCACCAATGTACAAAAGATTCTCGTTGGCCCTCCACATGCAACAATTTACCATTTAATTTCCAATACCCCTTAAACCATTTTACCGCCCCTTCCCATGTTGCATCCACCATAATTCCCACATCTATGATATTAATCCCCACTACCCTAACCTGATCTGTTATATAAATCCTATCCAGTCTAGCAGCATAATCTTGTCTAAAGAAAGTATTCTCCACCAGCCCTCTCCCCCCCTCACTACGTCCTTTAAACCCACTCCATTCAACACGTCTCTCAATACTCCCAACACACATCCAGCTCCACGAGGCTCTGCATCCTTACCCCTAATGATACAGTTCCAATTCCCCCCCACAACCACCACTCCGGGCAGCCCCCGCAAAGCATACATGAGATGATCACAAAGTCTTCCTTGATTTTTCTATTAAACTCTGCTGGCATATATACACCAACAAAGCTAACCCTTATACCTCCCCATTCCCTATCTACCCTTACTATCCTGCCATTCCCACTCTTGACACCTGTATGACTATTGCAACCCCACCCTTTAATCTCCTAGTCGAACCAGCAAACACATCATACCCCTCCACACGCAGATCTCTACCAATCTTAAAGTTGTGTTCTTGCAGAAAACCCACTTGTATATCAATGCGTCTTAAAGTCACCCCTACCCACTTCCTCTTAATTTCAGCCCTCATTCCATTAACATTAATAGTTAAACACCTGAAAAGACTATTGTGGGTTTGCCTCTTGTTCTTTGTTGTTGCGTCACCACAGGGGTTCGTGATTCCCCTACTATAACCCCACACTTCCCTCCCTTTACCCCTTTTACTCGTCCTTTAAAAGCAACTCCTCCTTTCCCCTTCTGTGACGCAACTACCAAGGTTTTTTTTACAAGACCTCTGTGCTGGTGTTAATATGTCCTCCCCTTCAGAAGATGTTCCTGACCTTTTCCGTGATACACTCGCAATATCCATACCAATATCACTATCATCTTCTTGACCTTTTGCACACTCATGCACATCCGCTCTAACAATCACACTCACCTTCTCGTTAACATCATTTTCACCAGCACCAGCGTCCTCACACCTCATACTCTCCTTAGTCACAGGGCTACCTTCCTCACTAAGCATTGGCAATGCCTCATCCAACAGATGCCCCAGGTCCTCCAAAGACAGGCATGGGCTAACCACCTCTGGAATGTCCTCCACCACTTTCACCTGGGGTTGATCCACCAATACCTCCACAGGTAGCATTCGACAGGTATCCATACTATTCTCCACAATTTCACTCCATTTCTTCGCACCATGAGCAGGTCCTCCCCTTGAGCTCTCAGCACCCGCTTCTCCCAGCAGATCACTGTCCACCTGAGTCACTGCATGCTGTTGTACCTTCCGAGGACACTCCGCCGCTATATGATCATATGCTGCACACATGCAACACGTCCTTCTTTGCCCTGCATACGTAACATACACTTGTGTCCTGAAGTCCGGTATTACAACAAACGACAGGATAGGACGCCTGATGGTCATTTTCAGCGAGTAAGAGCCTTCTAGGAGGCCCTCAAAGGGCCCCTGTCGCCATTTGACCACATTCGCTGCATGAACAATACCGTAATCCTTGAAGACATCCATCAAATCAACCGAGTCCACCTCAAATGGGACGTTACGCACTCTAATCCACTTATAAGTGCGTGAAACGTCCCTCAGTCGTACCTCCATACCGCTGGTAACTGCATAGACCTGATCTTGATAAGTGTCAACCAAGCGCTCGTACTCCTGAGTCGATGACAACTTGATAAACACCCTGCTCATTCCGTTTAATGCCACTCCATACAGGTCTTCGATGTCTATATGATAAACATCCTGCAGGATTCGTTGCAACATCGTAGACACCGTTTCAGGTTGCAAAGTCCCCTTTACCAACTCCAAACACACAGTGTTGATACGGCGTCTGCCTGATTCCGCCATGTTGTGGAAAATATAAGTGCTACCACTTGCCACCAGGAGGCAGAGCACCACGTCCACACAGTAAGAAGGCTGCACGTGGAATGATTCGGTAATTTAGTGAATTAGTAAAACAATCTCATGATAGTATTTCACTTTTCTAATATATATAGAAATTAAAGGTTTCTAGCACAAATAATATCATACCCGCATTTGAATTTACCTTAAGGTATTTCTTATATCATGAGAGATAGATAGGACGATTATCATGATAGAGAAATATACAATCTCAAAAAAAAATTTGAAGAGAAGACTGTTCTGTTTATCTATTATTTTATATTCAAATTAAAGGTGTATATACAAGTACATATTATTGGATTATCTATAAACGACGAATTTCAAGGCAATGTTCTGACTATAGATGTGGGTATTCAAGAAATGAAAAAAAAAAAAAAAAATGAAATGAAAGGTGTTTAGAATTGCTGTGGTATCACAGCTCCTGGGAAATGAGAATGGTGGGGAAGTAATCAGGATTGATTTTTGGAAGGAAAAAAAGGAGCTCAAATTCAAGATTAAAAACCCTTAACCAGCACCAGGTCAACCTCCTTTACCTTTGATCAGAAGCATCAGATCACCACACCCTTCAAGAGAGAAGGTCCTTATGACACATATTTAAAGGCATCCAAAGAAAAATATAATCTATGTAAACCATTTGGCATCATGAAGCAGCACAACGTATAGAAATTGTTTAAAACAGGTGAGAGAAATTTTCTCATGGCCACGCTATACTTGTATTTAAGTTAATTTAAATTTGCACTCTTCTATGCAGAGTTTTACAAGAATAAAGACTAAAAGAACAAAAGAGTAAGTCTTGTTCATGAAGTTCACCAAAAAATGGATGAGCAACAAATCATTGGCTGAAACTCTAGTGAAAGCTACAGTAACATCAACACGCAAACATATACCTTGTCTAGGGATGCATTTACGTGATATGAAAATAAAAACCAACACACAAATGGAAAGCAACATTTTATTTGCAGCGTTTCGAGGAAAAATAAAATAAAAACAATGCATTTTCGTAACAAAAACTTTTAACACGTATTAAAAAAATAATAAAATATTTCACGAATTACGTTCCAAAACAAACTTCACAAGTGACCAGGTCTCATGGTAAGCTAGAATAATTTTTTTGTATATATTTGAAGCAATCATTACATACCACCTTTTCACAGAAAATAATTCAAGGAGGACTATGCGAGTCGCTGATGCAGTTCCATAAAGAGAGATTCAGTTGTTACCCTTGAAAAGTCGTCAGAGTAAGCGGCTCAAATTGGTTAGTTAGGTTGGAACCTTTAAACAGCACGAGGGTCACTAAGGCTGCGTTTAATCTGTACGCCACCAATCAAGAATATCCCTAAAATATAGATTAAAGTCTGCGCATATATCTATATATAATGAGACATACATTTCTGCTATCAATGCATATGCATTGCAAGACATACATTTCTCTGAATAATTATCTGTGGTACATAATGACTGTCTAAGGTCTTGTTATAACCTCTAGTGGTTGAGGAGAGTACTACCGACAAAATAGTCAGAAGACAATACTGCCGACACGATGGGTTGAAGAGAGTACAAACGACTCGATGTGGAGAATAGAGTGCTACCGACACGATGGGCTGAAAAGAGTACTGACGACAGGAATCCAGAGAAAGACTCAGGTATCAGACCAAACCTGTACTGGGACAGCGTTGCACGAATAAAAGCCTTTACGTGATCTCAAATATTCGCGCTGCAGTTCTCACATTTGCCGTGTTGTTTGACTATTAACGTAAATGTTATTAACCTTGGTTATTGATACCGACAAATGGTTAGCAAAAACACGCGATCAAACACTAGAACATATTTTTTTAAGAAACGTTTCAGCCTTCAACCTTGAGGTGATTAAGATATCAGGACCGAAACGTGTTCTAACAAATACGGATTAATGTTTTCTCACGAGTCATTAGGGATAATGTTCTTATATTCAAATAGTCTTACCATATTATCTGTAGTATTAAATATTATTCATATTGCCACCGGGGGATAAAATTCCCTCATAAATTATTTCTTAATGCAGAACTAAATGAACTCTCATATTGAATAGGAAAATAAACAGGGGCTTAATTAATGGTTTCAATTTTGGTGGAGGGGATGAGTAATTTATTCTGTTGTTTGCCTATATATTTTTGTATAAACATTAATGGAAATTCATTTGAACACAGCGTATGCCTCTGGATCGCTAATTCAAGATAAAGTGAAAAGTAATATATATATATATATATATATATATATATATATATATATATATATATATATATATATATATATATATATATAATATATATATATATATATATATATATATAATATTGTACCCACGAACGAATGGCATCGATCAATAAAACAATGCGACTAGCAGAGTCGAACCCATGCTGCTTTGGCCCGCCTCATGGTGAGCGAAAGTCTAGAACGTCATCTGTCTTTCGCTCATCATAAGGCGGGCCAAAGCAGCATGGGTTCGACTCCTTGGCTAGTCGCAGTGGCAGTGTTGTTATTGATATATATATATATGCATTTATATATATATATATATATATATATATATATATTTTAATATAAATATAGGGAGGTACCACCTCGGGAACTGTCTTGGGGACCCTCATCCTCAGAGATAAGAAAAAAACTTCAGGGAAAACTCAAAGTTCTCCCTGAAGCTGTTTGAAAATTTTCTCCTACCACAACCTATATTTTATATATACTTTATTTAAAGACAAAATACATTGACAAAATACATTGACAAGAATACAATAGGGAGTAAAACAACATAGATAACAACTCAGAGCTACATCACAAACACTTTGTCCCGCTCCCCGGCAGTGGGCCGCGTGCCCAGAATGCTGCAGGCATTTTCCCTCTGGATCGCAACACTGAGTCTCTGAAAGAGGAAGTTGGCCGCCCTGTGGTCCTTGGTTTCAATGATGAGTTTTTCACCCAGCTCTTTGAGAAACTTTAGAGCACACTTGCCACATGCTCCAAGGGTCTCCGACCCTATTTGGATGAATTTTTTTTTTATATTTTATTTAAAACAGTATGTACAATACATCTATAGTAAGCATACCAAAATCATGACAAATCAAATTATGAACATAGTTAAGCTCCACACCCTCAACTCAAAAGGAAGACATACATGATCACACTGATATATATTATACCCCCCCCCTTCTGCACACTACAGAGCAGCCCAAACATAGGATTGAAATTTAAACTCACTCAAAAGTACATAAGCCATAACGTACCACACGTCAGTAAATATAACAGGAAAACAAACTTTATTACACATTACCCTTCTCCCCCTCTGATGTAAACTTACACCATAAGTAACCCCCCCCCTTTTTACCCGCCCCATGCCAAGAACTGAGGCATTCCCCTTTGTGTGTTCATACATGAACAAAACCTCACCTAAAACATAAAAGAAAGTATATACAAAGAAGTGTAAAACCCGTAGATGCACAGAACACATAACCCTAAACACATGAGCACCTTAAATACACACAAGCACTCAAACAAATGACCAAAACTCCAATTATCGATTACAAGGACAGGCACATTACTCTGCCTTCCATTAAAAACCCGAAGCATTGTACATACAAAACTAAATAAGTTCTATACACAGAAGGTATATCCTTCCCAAACAAAAAGGTATTTTAAATGCTACAGAAAAAATGTGAACTGCAAAGCAGCCCTATACCTCACAGTTCAAGAAGTTTTGCTTTTATATTTTAATTAAGCAAGTCATACCCTATATGGGGTTTACATCAAAATATACAAATATTGCGCTAAATCTTAGCATATGCACATATCTCCTAGCCAACATGGTTCTTAATCAAACCAAACACTAAACTGAACAAGTACATACACATTTTTTTTCTTTTATATTTATTTAGCCGACAGCCACAGGCCTCCTATTAACTAAAACATTAAACCTATAAATATATGCAACATTGGTATGTGTCACATCTATATGATCACACACAATGCCTACCTTCATGCATCTCAGGAAAAGCCATCGTCGTCCAAGGTATAGCTCCGCCATTCTTTCCCTTACACCCCCCCCCTCGCAAGTCCATCGTCAACATTCGTCAGATCCAAACACTCAGACCAAAAGTAAATAACTCAAAAAAAAAAAAATTGTGTCCTAGGAACCCATACCTGTCCTATCCCTCCTCCATCCATACAAGCTCTTACTCTTGTACTCCCATTCATAACAAAAAACATTGAAAAACCTTTCTTTTTACTCTTTCGTATCCCTATGACCAGTCCCCTCTCCGTCGGTCGTCAAGGAAAACCTCTCAAAACGTCCACTGACATATCCCTATATTCCATGGAAAAAGCCTTTTCCCACCGAATCCCATACATTTCGCGATTCCGACGCCACGTCCTATACAGTCGTGCCGCCAAAGCTTGTATCCTCCTCCCGCATAGACCAAGACATATATAAAATCTAAAACTATATACACTAAAGCCCGACCGACATTTTCTGGTACGCCTCCAACATCTAAACTGAGGGTTCTCAAAAACGAGACCCCCCTCCTCCCACGCTTGCCACTACCCTCCCTAGCCATACCCGCATATTCTCTAGGTCAGGATAGAAAAAATCCGTATGATATGCTGTGTTCATCAAACCACAACGCGAGCACAAACCATCCCTTACTAATCCCATGCGAAACAATTGTGCTCTTGATGCTAAAATCCCGTGTAAAAAGCGAAACCACAGTTTCCCTTCACCACTCAGGCAGGACACTTTCACCTTCTCACATTTCTACACCTCTTTCCGATTGCATACATCGGAAAATCTACAGTAGCCACCACGACTTCATCTCCATCTCCGACCCTCTCTAATTCTTACCTTCAGCGTCTCCAGATTTGTGACTACCCAACAACCCTCAACATAGCTTTCACTCATCTCAATCTTTACCTCCCCACCATCTCCTCACCTCTCGCATCACTGCCCTACCATGCTTCACAATTTTCCCCCAAACTCACACAATATCTGTTTGTTCAACTATCCCCAAAATCTCCTTGCAACCATATCAACCCCATCCTTTTCAACCTGTCTCATCACAATTCCTTTACCCAAGCCAGTAGCCTACCATAATCCCAAATGACAGACAGGCCCTCTCACTAATCATGTCCTCTCTCTACCATATAGGGGTACACAGACCCAACAAACCACAAATGGCTATAAATTAAAGTGTTTACTACCACCGCCCTCTGTAAAAGTGTGACCTTCCCAGGTCTCCAACCTCCCATCCTTACTAACGCCCCATCAACTACTCTCACCGAATTAGATTTTCGCGCCAACTGGTCATCCCTACAAAAAAATCACCCCACATATCTTTAAACTATCTACCTGTACCCACCCATACCTTGACCCCAACGCCCCCACCCACATTCCAACCTCCAAAAGCCTAGATTTCTTCCTATTTACCCTCATCCCAGTTTCTCTTCCTAAAACCTCAACGACTATATTAACCTTTAGCTAAACCCTTTTCACCTCCCACCAGGCTCGTGGTATCATCTACGTATTCCACGATCCCAGGGGTCAACCTAGAAACTCCCTGCTCCCTGACACCCTCCCTAACCAAACTATACAAGGGGTCTTGCAAACACGCAAAAAGCAACTGTGATAAAGGACACCCCTGTCTCAGACCCCTACCCAAAACTACCATGGCCCCCAACCTACCGTTTATTTGTACTCGAAATTGTGCGTCCACATACAAAGTCCGAACCCACCCCACCACCTCGGTCCCAAACCCCTGTCTCCTTAAAATCTCCCATAACATTTCCCGATCGACCCTATCAAAAGCAGTTTCCCAATCCAAACTAATGACGTCCCGATCTCTTCCTGACGCCCCTCTATAAACTCCCGAATCCATCTATGCCCAACCCCCATGCTTCTTCCAGAATTCCTAATTGACCCTCGTCCAACAACCCACCCAAGACCCTCTTCATATGATTGCCCAATACTTTCGCAAAAATCTTATAATCTGCGCAAAGTAAGGTTATTGCCCTATAATCTCCCAAAGTCTTACCATCCTCGCGCTTAGGTACTAAAACCACGACTCCCATCCTCTGCTCTTCTCCCATCTTCCTGTCCACTTTCATCACATTCAAAACTTCTAACAAAACCTCCCTCAAATTTCCCAGTATACCATCAATCCCAGGTGCTTTCCCCAGATGCAACTCTTGTACTGCTAACAACACCTCCTCCTCCATGATTCTACCTTCCATCCCCTTCCTCTCGATCCTACTAATACCCTCTCAAATGCCCCCTAAAATCTCCTCTCTCGCCTCCCAATCCCCGCTACCCTTTCCTAACTTCTTACCAAACCAATTCTCAGCATACCCACTCATCCCCTCCATTGTATGCAAAACTTGTCCCTTTACATACCTTCCCAAGTCCTCCTCAACCTCAAGGGAAGAAAAAGTTGTTCTGCTGCGCCTATCCTTGAACTTACGTAAAATGAGTGCAGACAGTTTATCTCCCCACAGGACCTCTTCTACTCCACTCCTAATCCGCACTGCCTGGAAACTCTCATTTTGTAAGTCCCTCAGCTGCCCTCGTAAGGAACTCATTTCACCTGTCTTTTCCATCCACGGTACTCACCACAATCCTTCAGCTGTGCCTCCAGATACCTCTGCATCCCATAACGTAACTGTGCATCTTCTCTACCCTCTCGTACAAAAAAATCCTTAATAGCCTTCTTCGCTCTCTGATTCCACCAACTCACTACATCTGTAACACTCCTCCCTTCTTCCCACATCTTCCCCACCACTCAGCAAATTTCTCCCTGTGTCCCAACCCTCCCAAAAGCCTAACATTCATTTTCCAATAACTCGGATATACGGTTACAGCTCCCTCCCATCGGAGTTCCGCGAGAACACCCCTATGATCTGAAAAACCGACGTCTAAACAATTCACCTGACCCACCTGTACCAGCCGTGACACGTATATCCATCCGATCGAGGTAAAATCCACATCCCATCCTCCTCCTCTGACGACGTCCTCAACTCCAACCGCGCTTAAAACTTCTCTCAGCTCGCGCAAAACACAACCCGCCCTCGGGGCTCCACATCTTTCTCTCGTATTACACAATTCCAATCTCCAGCCACCACTGATACTAAAGGCAAACCATGTAGAGCATATATCAAGTCCTCCTTGACAAAATCTGCCTTGCACCTACGACTAGACACTGCGGGCATGTATACGCCCACAAAACTAACCTGAATATCCCCCCACCAGCCATTTACTCGTACAAACCTTCCCCTCCCTCCTCCCAGGACTGCAGCCGGAAATGACTGGACATAGCAATCCCTATTGCCACCCCTCCCTTTAGATTCCCAGAACTACTAGTATACATCTCGTATCCACGCAAACGTAACTCACTACCACACTTGAAATTGTGCTCTTGCAGTACGCACACATCTACATGCATTCGTTGTAAAGTCCCCTCCATCCAACGTCTCTTAACCTCTGTTCTGAGGCCATTTACATTAATGTTCATATACCTGAAAACTGTAGTGATGGTTTACCTTTAGACTTTGGCAATCGTAATACTTCCTTTTCAGCCCTGGGAACTTTCCCACTGACACCTTTCGCCCCTTTTTCCCCCAACCTACCCTTCATTTCTCCCCTATCATTCCTAATAATTTCCACAGAAGCTTTCTTACTAGACCGCTGTTCAGGGGTCAATACATTGTCCCCAGACATTCCACTGGACTGCTTCCTCGACTCACCTACTACTTCCATATCCCCCTCTTCCTGCACACGGTGAACCTCCACCTGTGCCGTACACACATTCACACCACCTACTTGACCACATTCTACTACACTCACGCCCTCCATGTTTTCAGCTTCAACCACCTCGCCAACTCCATTACTCATTCGATCCTCCGCCGCCAGACTATCTAGCATTCTGCATAAATCCTCCAACAAGGGATTCACGAGACTCCACCACTTCCAGCGACTCTGTTCCTTCCACCTCCGGGCTTAAATCTGGCAAAGTTTCCGGGAGAGTGGATGACAAAGGCTCGTGCTCCACCGCTGTCCCTTCCACCACCTCACTCCACCTCTTGCTAGGCATTGGTTCCTTGTTGCTTACCTCCTTGACGACGTCTCCTTCTCTCTGCCTTTGATCACATCCCATGCCATCTTGCTGATAGGTCTGTCGGCATTCACAAGCAGCAGTGACATGCCCCACAGCTCCACAAAGCCTGCATGTCCTCACCTGGCCCGGGTATGTTACGAAAACCTGGGTTCGAAAGGCATCCAATTGTACGAATGACGATATATGCCATTGCAGGGAGATTTTTACAGAGTAGGTACCTTCCGGCACACCTGCATATATTCCCAAACTCCAACGTCTCTCTGTAATAGCGTAGACCACTCCATACTGCTGAAAAGCTTTTTTTATTTCACATTCCCGTGCCTCAAACGGAACATTCCTAATTTTCAGCCATGTGTAATGCACTGACAAATCCTTTAAATGTACCTCAAGACTCGAGTTGACAACAAGTCTCACTTCTTGGTATTTGTCAACTATGGCCACATAAGCTGTGCTGGTGTTGAGTTTCACGAAAATCCTTCCTGCTCCATTTAAGGAAATGCTGTAAATATCTTGTTGGGATTTCATAGGTGTCTCTGACAATAAGGGGTAACAGGACATTAGCGTTGCTAGTGTAGATCACCCCCTTCAAGATCTCAATACCCACAGTACTGACACGTCGACGATATAGGTCCGCCATATTTGAGAAAATAGTGTAACTCCACAAGGCTCCACCAGAGGCCACTGATCGGTAGCTGCGCTAAGTACAACTCTGGAGCAAACGCACAGGACAACCTCCCGGCCCGAGAGCGAAGAGGTGAATGATGAAGTTATTGCAAGGGGACAGGCCTTCATATTTATGGGTCTTCTGGGTCTCCCTGTGGCTGGCAGCTCCACCCCCTTCAGCTACCGAGTATGGCAAGTAGGTGTCTGCCATTGTGGCGGCACAGGTGTAGTCATATATATATATATATATATATATATATATATATATATATATATATATATATATATATATATATAGTACTGTAACCACGAACGAGAGGTTATTTAATCAATAACAACACTGCGACTAGCTGCGATTAGCTCTGAGGCACCCACACCATCGTATGTCCTCAAATCACGCACCCAGGGTTAGGTAAGTTTTCTAACGTTCTTTTGATACAAAATTATTATTTTTACATTAACATAAATGAAAAAATATATCTTTAAACGTATAAGAGAAAATTTTAGAACGGGATTAATTTTAAATGAGTCCTTGCTAGTTAACCAGTTTTACGTATTGGGCACGACATGTGTGTGTGTGTGTGTGTGTGTGTGAATAAGTTTATTTTGTTATTACTTGTGACGTTTATCGAATATCTACATGCTTCAAACGCATACTGTGCAAAAGAGGAAAAATACAACCCACTGATTGGAACAGGAGGAAAATACCATCAATATACCCTGTGTGAAGTGAGGGCTGAGAGTCTTATGGACAATCACTAAGTCATTTAGTATTTTGAAATGAAAGAAACTCACTGACAGACTTTGACACCAGCACACTCCCACTGAT
>WNWK01014536.1:0-50979 GCA_009830355.1 Cherax destructor | reverse complement strand
ATCCACCATAAACGCTCACACACACTTAAAACTTGACCCCAATCAACGCCCTCACACACACTTACAAACTTGCATCCCCCATAACGCCCCCACACACTTCAAACTTATCCCCCATCAAGCCCCCACACACACTTACAACACTTGATCCCCATAACGTCCTCAAAAATTTTCAACCCATCCTTTATCAACGCCCCCACACACACTTACAAACTTGACCCAATCAACGCCCCCACACACACTTACAAACTTACCACCATCAACGCTCCTCCACACAACAACCCATCCACCATCAAGGGCTCCTCACACACCACAACCGCATCCCCATCAACGCTCCACACACTTACAAACTTGCATCCACTATCAACGCTCCTCACACACACTTACAACACTTGCATCCACCATCAACGCTCCTCACACACTTACAACACTTGCATCACCATCAACGCTCCTCACACAACTTACAACACTTGCATCCACCATCAACGCTCTCACACACTTACAACACTTGCATCCACCATCAACGCTCCTCACACACACTTACAACACTTGCATCACTCATCAACGCTCCTCACACACACTTACAACACTTGTATCCACCATCAAGCTCCTCACACACACTACAACACTTGCATCCACCATCAACGCTCACTACTACAACCTGTACTTCATCCTCCATCAACGCTCCTTCACACTTACAACACTTGATCCACCATCAACGCTCCTCACACACTTACAACACTTGCATCCATATCAACGCTCTCACACACACTTACAACATTGATCACCATCAACGTCTCCTAACTTACAATACTTGCATCCACCATCACGCTTCACACACCTTACAACACTTGCATCCACCATCAACGCTCTCACACACTTACAACACTTGCATCCACTATCAACGCTCTCACAACATTACAACACTTTGCATCCAATCAACGCTCTTACACACACTTACAACATTCTATTCATCTCACCAATAACGCTCTCTTATTCACACATTACAAATACTTGCATCTACTTATCAATGCTTCCTACTACAACTTACAACACTTGCATCCATCCATCAACGCTCCTCACACACACTTACAACATTGCATCCACTATCAACGCTCCTCACACACACTTACAACACTTGCATCACCATCAACGCTCCTCACACAACTTACAACATCTTGTCATCTCACCAATCAACCTGCTCCCATCACTCTACAACACTTTGCATCACTATCAACGCTCCTCACACACATACTTGCATCCACCATCAACGCTCCTCACACACTTACAACACTTGCATCACATCATTACCACACTTGCATCTCACCATCAAGCTCCTCACACACTTACAACACTTGCATCCTCCATCAACGCTCTCACACACACTTACAACACTTGCATCCGCCATCAACGCTCCTCACACACACTTACAACACTTGCATCCGCTATCAACGCTCCTCACACACACTTACAACACTTGCATCCGCCATCAACGCTCCTCACACACACTTACAACACTTGCATCCACCATCAACGCTCCTCACACACACTTACAACACTTGCATCCACCATCAACGCTCCTCACACACACTTACAACACTTGCATCCACCATCAACGCTCCTCACACACACTTACAACACTTGCATCCACCATCAACGCTCCTCACACACACTTACAACACTTGCATCCACCACCAACGCTCTCTCACACACTTACAACACTTGCATCCACCATCAACGCTCCTCACACACACTTACAACACTTGCATCCACCATCAACGCTCCTCACACACCTTACAACACTTGCATCCACCATCAACGCTCTCACACACACTTACAACACTTGCATCACCATCAACGCTCCTCACACACACTTACAACACTTGCATCCACCATCAACGCTCCTCACACACACTTACAACACTTGCATCCACCATCAACGCTCCTCCAAACTTACAACACTTGCATCCATTATCAACGCTCCTCACACACACTTACAACACTTGCATCCACCATCAACGCTCCTCACACACACTTACAACACTTGCATCCACCATCAACGCTCCTCACAAACACTTACAACACTTGCATCCATTATCAACGCTCCTCACACACACTTACAACACTTGCATCCACCATCAACGCTCCTCACACACACTTACAACACTTGCATCCGCCGCCATCTCTGATATTTCCAACTTTCTCAATATAAACATAATTTTCATATACTAGTGTTCACCTTCACTATTTACTAACGCAAATCTCTCACTGTCACTGTCTTATCTTGTATACATTATATTTTATCCCATTAAGCTCTCTTAATGACTGCAAAATACACGCTGCTTGAGTGCTATCATTATTTCCTCCATCATCATTGTAATGTTATCACTCCTGATATAAACACACGCTTATCTTCTCTGCATTAGTTACTTCCAAAATGTCATTGTTTGTTACAAACATGTGGCTGTACATTGTCTTCAACGACTGCTGCTTTGTACTTGATAATCATTATAACAATGTTTTTGACATCAACTTTCAAGTTCATTGTCAATCAGATAATAATACGGGAGCAGTGTTGCCTAATATCTCTGCCAAGTTATATGCGTGTATTATGTCAGTGTATCATGTCAGTGTATTATGTCAGTGTATTATGTCAGTGTATTATGTCAGTGTATTATGTCAGTGTATTATGTCAGTTTATTATGTCAGTGTATTATGTCAGTGTATCATGTCAGTGTATCATGTCAGTGTATTATGTCAGTGTATTATGTCAGTGTATTATGTCAGTGTATCATGTCAGTGTATTATGTCAGTGTATTATGTCAGTGTATCATGTCAGTGTATCATGTCAGTGTATCATGTCAGTGTATCATGTCAGTGTATTATGTCAGTGTATCATGTCAGTGTATCATGTCAGTGTATTATGTCAGTGTATTATGTCAGTGTATTATGTCAGTGTATTATGTCAGTGTATTATGTCAGTGTATTATGTCAGTGTATTATGTCAGTTTATTATGTCAATGTATCATGTCAGTGTATCATGTCAGTGTATCATGTCAGTGTATTATGTCAGTGTATTATGTCAGTGTATTATGTCAGTGTATTATGTCAGTTTATCATGTCAGTGTATCATGTCAGTGTATTATGTCAGTGTATTATGTCAGTGTATTATGTCAGTGTATTATGTTCAGTTACTTAGTGTGGGAGCTCTACAGCTCAGTCCGTGTAGCTCTGACTCGCTCAGTGTTGGAGCTCTAACTCTCAGTCCGTGTTGGAGCTCTAACTAGCTCAGTCCGTGTGGGAGCTCTAACTCGCTCAGTGTTGGAGCTCTAACTCGCTCAGTCCGTGTTGGAGCTCTAACTAGCTCAGTCCGTGTGGGAGCTCTAACTCGCTCAGTCAGTGTTGGAGCTCTAACTCGCTCAGTCCGTGTTGGAGCTCTAACTAGCTCAGTCCGTGTGGGAGCTCTAACTCGCTCAGTCCGTGTGGGAGCTCTAACTCGCTCAGTCCGTGTGGGAGCTCTAACTAGCTCAGTCCGTGTGGGAGCTCTAACTCGCTCAGTCCGTGTGGGAGCTCTAACTCGCTCAGTCCGTGTGGGAGCTCTAACTCGCTCAGTCCGTGTTGGAGCTCTAACTCGCTCAGTCCGTGTGGGAGCTCTAACTCGTTCAGTCCGTGTGGGAGCTCTAACTAGCTCAGTCCGTGTGGGAGCTCTAACTCGCTCAGTCCGTGTTGGAGCTCTAACTCGCTCAGTCCGTGTGGGAGCTCTAACTCGCTCAGTCCGTGTGGGAGCTCTAACTCGCTCAGTCCGTGTGGGAGCTCTAACTCGCTCAGTCCGTGTTGGAGCTCTAACTAGCTCAGTCCGTGTGGGAGCTCTAACTCGCTCAGTCCGTGTTGGAGCTCTAACTAGCTCAGTCCGTGTTGGAGCTCTAACTAGCTCAGTCCGTGTGGGAGCTCTAACTCGCTCAGTCCGTGTGGAGCTCTAACTCGCTCAGTCCGTGTTGGAGCTCTAACTAGCTCAGTCCGTGTGGGAGCTCTAACTCGCTCAGTCCGTGTGGGAGCTCTAACTCGCTCAGTCCGTGTGGGAGCTCTAACTAGCTCAGTCCGTGTGGGAGCTCTAACTAGCTCAGACAGTCCGTGTGGGAGCATTATCTAGATCAGTCCGTGTGGGAGCATTAACTAGCTCAGACAGTCCGTGTGGGAGCATTAACTAGCTCAGACAGTCCGTGTAGGAGCATTATCTAGATCAGTCCGTGTGGGAGCATTAACTAGCTCAGACAGTCCGTGTGGGAGCATTAACTAGCTCAGACAGTCCGTGTAGGAGCATTATCTAGATCAGTCCGTGTAGGAGCATTATCTAGTCAGTCCGTGTGGGAGCATAATCTAGCTCAGTCCGTGTGGGAGCATTATCTAGCTCAGTCACTCCGTGTAGGAGCATTATTTAGCTCAGTCCTTATGGGAGCATTATTTAGATCAGACAGTCCGTGTGGGAGCATTATCTAGATCAGACAGTCCGTGTGGGAGCATTATCTAGATCAGACAGTCCGTGTGGGAGCATTATCTAGCTCAGACAGTCCGTGTGGGAGCATTATCTAGCTCAGACAGTCCGTGTGGGAGCATTATCTAGCTCAGACAGTCCGTGTGGGAGCATTATCTAGCTCAGACAGTCCGTGTGGGAGCATTATCTAGATCAGACAGTCCGTGTGAGAGCATTATCTAGCTCAGACAGGCTGTGTGGGAGCATTATCTAGCTCAGTCCGTGTGGGAGCATTATCTAACTCAGTCCGTGTGGGAGCATTATCTAGCTCAGACAGGCTTGAACGGGGCCGTCAGCCCCGTTCAAATCGCTAGTGCTCCCTCACTAAGTGAGGGAGCACTAGCGATTTGAAAAGTGTCACCATTGGCATTATTTCCCTTGTTTTGAAAGTTCTCAATACCCACCCCGTCATCTTCCTGGCTGTTGTGATCTTTGTCTTGTTATGGTCTTAAAAAATATCTGCTGATATAGTCCTTTACGTGTTCCTTTCGTTCTATGTGGTGACCCTCTTGAGTTTTGTATATAGTGTTTCTTTTGAGTTCTTCATTCTTTCCATACCTAAGCAGCTGAAACTTATCACCATTGAACGTCATGTTGTTCTCCACTGCCCACTGGAAGACCCTGCTTATGTCTTCCTGTAATTTTTCAGTGTCCTCTACCGTAGTGACTTTCATGCTTATTTTAGTGTCATCTGCAAATGAAGATACAAAAGTGTGCTGGGTGTTTTTATCTATGTCTGCTATGAGGATGAGAAACAGCAGAAGTGCCAGGACAGTGCCTTGGGGCACTGAGCTTTTGACCTCGCTGATGCTGGCTCTTGCCCTGTTCACTACTAATTTTTGTGTTGTGTGTGTTAGGAATTCGAAAATCCATCTGTCTACCTTCCCCGTACTGCCTATGGCCCTCGTTTTGTGTGCTATCACTCCATGATCACATTTGTCAAACGCCTTTGCAAAATCTGTGTAAATTACATCTGCGTTTTGGTCGTCTTCCAACGCCTCCGTAATTCTGTCATAATGGTTCAGCAGCTGTGACAGGCATGATCGTCCCTCTCTAAAGCCATGCTGGTTCGGGTTATGTTGGTTGTGCAGTCCGTTTTGGAGCATTATCTAGATCAGACAGTCCGTGTGGGAGCATTATCTAGCTCAGACAGTCCGTGTGGGAGCATTATCTAGCTCAGACAGTCCGTCTGGAAGCATTATCTAGCTCAGACAGTCCGTGTGGGAGCATTATCTAGCTCAGACAGTCCGTGTGGGAGCATTATCTAGCTCAGAAAATCCGTGTGGGAGCATTATCTAGCTCAGACAGTCCGTCTGGAAGCATTATCTAGCTCAGACAGTCCGTGTGGGAGCATTATCTAGCTCAGACAGTCCGTGTGCGAGCATTAGCTAGCTCAGACAGTCCGTGTGCGAGCATTATCTAGCTCAGACAGTCCGTGTGCGAGCATTAACTAGCTCAGACAGTCCGTGTGCGAGCATTAGCTAGCTCAGACAGTCCGTGTGGGAGCATTAGCTAGCTCAGATAGTCCGTGTGGGAGCATTATCTAGCTCAGACAGCCCGTGTGGGAGCATTATCTAGCTCAGAAAATCCGTGTGGGAGCATTATCTAGCTCAGACAGTCCGTCTGGAAGCATTATCTAGCTCAGACAGTCCGTGTGGGAGTAGCATTTCAGCTAGCTGCTCAGACAGTCCGTGTGCGAGCATTAGCTAGCTCAGACAGTCCGTGTGCGAGCATTATCTAGCTCAGACAGTCCGTGTGGGAGCATTAGCTAGCTCAGACAGTCCGTGTGGGAGCATTATCTAGCTCAGACAGTCCGTGTGGGAGCATTATCTAGCTCACAGTCCGTGTGTGAGCATTACCTAGCTCAGACAGTCCGTGTGGGAGCATTAGCTAGCTCAGACAGTCCGTGTGGGAGCATTATCTAGCTCAGACAGTCCGTGTGGGAGCATTATCTAGCTCAGACAGTCCGTGTGGGAGCATTATCTAGCTCAGACAGTCCGTGTGCGAGCATTAGCTAGCTCAGAGAGTCCGTGTGGGAGCATTATCTAACTCAGAGAGTCCGTGTGGGAGCATTATCTAGCTCAGAGAGTCCGTGTGGGAGCATTATCTAACTCAGAGAGTCCGTGTGGGAGCATTATCTAACTCAGAGAGTCCGTGTGGGAGCATTATCTAACTCAGAGAGTCCGTGTGGGAGCATTATCTAACTCAGAGAGTCCGTGTGGGAGCATTATCTAACTCAGAGAGTCCGTGTGGGAGCATTATCTAGCTCAGACAGTCCGTGTGGGAGCATTATCTAGCTCAGACAGTCCGTGTGGGAGCATTATCTAGCTCAGACAGTCCGTGTGGGAGCATTATCTAGCTCAGACAGTCCGTGTGGGAGCATTATCTAGCTCAGACAGTCCGTGTGGGAGCATTATCTAGCTCAGACAGTCCGTGTGGGAGCATTATCTAGCTCAGACAGTCCGTGTGGGAGCATTATCTAGCTCAGACAGTCCGTGTGGGAGCATTATCTAGCTCAGACAGTCCGTGTGGGAGCATTATCTAGCTCAGACAGTCCGTGTGGGAGCATTATCTAGCTCAGACAGTCCGTGTGGGAGCATTATCTAGCTCAGACAGTCCGTGTGGGAGCATTATCTAGCTCAGACAGTCCGTGTGGGAGCATTATCTAGCTCAGACAGACACCACCTTCCCATCATTCTTAAAAATGGTATAAAATATCGACAAGTTGAAGATTAAGACACATGAGTCATTATGATTTCTTGAGTCATAGACACACTTGTGTATCTTTATTGATGAAACGTTTCGCCTACACGGTAGGCTTCTTCAGTCAGATACAGAGGAGCAGTAGAAATGGAACGAAGATGATGTAATCAGTCCATCAACCTTGGAGAAAAAATATTTGAGGTGGTCAGTCCCTCTGCCTGGAGAAGAGTTCAGCTCTAGACTGAGGGACTGATCACCTCAAATATTTTTTCTCCAAGGTTTATGGACTGATTACATCATGTTCATTTCATTACTACTGCTCCTCTGTATCTGACTGAAGAAGTCTGCTGTGTAGAGGAAATGTTTAATAAAAAAGAAACCCAATTGTTGCACATGTGTCTTAATCTTCCACCCTCCCATCATGTATATTATCTTATTTGCTTCTTGGTCTCTGTGTTATTGTCCCATTTTATGTCTAACCTATCGAAGTCTTCCGCTGTCACCTTATTTTTACTATTTATTTCACTTGGTCGAACAGAATTGTTTGGTTGTCATGACTGTTAAGTTGGTAGTCTTGTCCCGACATCAGATGTACACAAATAACAAAAAAGGCACAATACCGTGACTGGAACAATACACAAATAACCCGCACATAGAAGAGAGGAGCTTATGTCATGTCAGAGATCACAGTCATCCCATTGACTGGTCTGCTAAAACTGTCTACCCTACGTCTAACTTTCAGTCGTCGTCTGGTTGAATCTTCCCTTATACACAACTTTCCTTGTATGAATCTTAGTCGTGGCTTTGTCTCTGTAGATGCCTTCCTTTCCCATTACATTGTTAAATGCTCCAAACTTCAGAACACCCGTGACTTAACCTGATTCTTTTTTCCCCTTCTCCCTAGTGAAGTGTTCATTGCGTTATAATTTATTCATGATTGTAACCATGTATAAACGTAAGTAAGTAAATTTACTTACATGTTTCATTACCTTTGTTACTTGTGAGTTCATTACCTTTGTAGCTTGTTAGTTCATTACCTTTGTAACTTGCTCAGCTATCATAACTTTGGGGTCCAGTCCCTGGACCCATTATGTACCTCTGTAATCTTTTGACTACCGCCCACAGGATGGGTATGGGGTGCATAATAAAGATATCAAACTAAAACCTCTTCCCCCTTCCTCTTTCCTCTTTCTCCTTTGGGTTTTCTTTCTTTTCCCTTACTTGTCCTTTATTTCCCCCTCTGTGTTCTTGCTCCTACCCTCTGTGGGCCCCTAGCTTCCTTGCAGTGCTTCTCTTTCTTAGTATATGACTGACTCCACTACTACTACCACCTCCAACACTTCCTCTCTTGTCCCGTCCCTGTCTGCTGACCTATATATACTCCCTCCTTCTCTCCTTTTTGTTAGTGTGACTTTGTAAATGGTCCAAGTCAGACCGTAACGTCGTCGTAAGCTCCTCTCTTCTATGTACGGGTTATTTGTGTATCAGATGTACACATTCAAAGACTTCTGCTCTACTGCATCAATTTATTGTATCGTAACTGTGACTGGCGTACCTACAGCCCGCTTCCAGAGATCTGTTCTCCAAGCTCGACCCGAGGCCAGGATGTATTGTTAAATGCCTAGGTAACCACCCACTAGCAAGAAAGCTGCCAATTATCCCACTACGCTGAAGAAGATAGGAAAGCCAGTAAAATATAATATAGGTGCGAGGAGAGGTATTTACCAGATTACTGCCAGGTTTACCTTTACTGTTTCTCATCACCATGTCACACGTGGATAACAACACTAACACACCTCTGACATAAGTATGAATGAGAGATGGTACAGCAGAAGACAAGAGAAGCTTCTAACATGTATAAACAATCTTCCAGGAGGCAAAGGAAAGCAACACGATGTTTAAGAGTGGCAAATTCAAGTGCACAGATACAGAAGGATTGGGAAATCGCAAAACCACTCAGCTCCACAGTGTAAGAGATCCTTCCATACAACGGAAGGAACAGGTAAAATACGTAGAAATAATAATGCAGGACCGGAAATGGTTAAGAGAACGCAATACAGCAGATGTTATGTTAAGACCATGAAAGACCTCAAGACACAACAACGTAAAGAACCCGGGTCTGACTGCCAGGAAGGAAGAGAAGTTGCCTAACACAGGCTGACCCTGTCTACCTACTAGTAAACAATAATCGCGAACAAGCGATACAAGATGCAAAATAACCACAAGGGGAGTTAAATGATAGCTCTAGGCCTCTCGTATTATTTCTATGTATTCAACTCCCCTTGTGGTTATTTTGCCATTCACCTGAACGAATCTACCTGACTTCCTACTCATGTCTGCAACACTGCAATCTCCTGAAGATGTGTTGATTGCAACACGAAAGACCTAGAACTATCATTCAACTCCCCCCTGTGGCTGTTTTGCACCTAGTACTAGTAAACTGGATCTTGAGTATTAGTGGACCATCGTGGGTTGCATCTTGGGGTGACTCAATAGCTTACCTCAGGGAGGTGATGTGAACTAAGATAGCATCTCTTTACCTGTAAAGTCAGTCATGTGTACTAATTTACAGGATAGATTATAAGAACTTTCAAAACAAATTAAGTCACCCCGATGACGGTACTATTTAAGTCACCCCGATGACGGTACTATTTAAGTCACCCCGATGACGGTACTATTTAAGTCACCCCGATGACGGTACTATTTAAGTCACCCCGATGACGGTACTATTTAAGTCACCCCGATTACGGTACTATTTAAGTCACCCCGATGACGGTACTATTTAAGTCACCCCGATGACGGTACTATTTAAGTCACCCCGATGACGGTACTATTTAAGTCACCCCGATGACGGTACTATTTAAGTCACCCCGATGACGGTACTATTAAAGTCACCCCGATGACGGTACTATTTAAGTCACCCCGATGACGGTACTATTTAACTCACCCCGATGACGGTACTATTTAAGTCACCTCGATGACGGTACTATTTAAGTCACCTCGATGACGGTACTATTTAAGTCACCTCGATGACGGTACTATTTAAGTCACCTCGATGACGGTACTATTTAAGTCACCTCGATGACGGTACTATTTAAGTCACCCCGATGACGGTACTATTTAAGTCACTTGTGTTCTCACGTCTGCAGTATTATTGTTGTTGTTGTTGTTGTTGTGTGCTCACACCCACCCTCAAGACGGGAATTTTTAGAGTTCCAATATGTATACAGATTTTTCCCCTGCAAAATGACACTAAAAACAGCCAAACTACTGCAAATATTTAAATACACCTGGAAGACATTCTCTGGAAGAGAGAGAGACCTGATAATATATACTTGGAGGATATTTGAAGAACAGTTTCTCAATATATATAAGATGCTAAGTGAGTGGCGTGAGAACACGGGAGTGTAGGAGCCCAGATAACACCTGGAGAGAGCCCTGTGCTCCAACTTACAACTGCTATCAACAGATATCAAGATTAATGCAACAAGTGTATAAGCTTTCAAAAAGAAAGTGAACCAGCTTCTTCAGAATGAGCCTGATCATCAAAGCAGTAATTACTATGTAAGTGTCGTGCAGCAACAGCCAGGCTGATCAGGCTGTCAGCAGCAGCACTCGCAAAGATGGTCACGGGTAACTACTGTCCCTCCTACCTTCTCCTGCTGCTCAAAACACCTGTCAACATGCAGTTCCCCTCCCACTAACCCCCTCCTCCTCCCACATCCCCCCTTCACCACCCACACCACAACAGTGTTGCCACATCACCTCCTCTCCAAACAACTAATCAACATTACACTACGTACTTATTACCCACTACCTCCTGTTGCCCACTTTTATGACTAATAATAACAAATATATACAGCTAACAGATGTAAATATATATTAAGTACGTAAAAACCTCTTGACACTTCTGCAGTATCCGGCAGCAGGATGCCACCTGTTACAGTAACCCCAGCCGGATGTTACTCTTGTACACACTGAAATATGTTACCAACTTTTACAAGTGGAAAGATAACAAATAAATATAGATGTAGATGTGTGAGTGTATTGCATGAGGGGAATACTTCACACACACACACACACACACACACACACACACACACACACACACACACACACGCCGCCTTAGATCCTCAAGGAATTAAGATTCGTGTCCATGACAACACTTTTTCTGACAAGCGGAATATTTTTGGGACTATAAACTTCACTCCCACCTTCAACCCGCTTTTTTATACTCAAGAATCCCGTCCATTCCAACACACACACACACACACCTCCACTCACAACTGTAAGAGGCACTTGTCGATAGACGCTTGGCCTATATTTGTGTGTGTGTACTCACCTAATTGTGGTTGCAGGGGTCGAGACTCAGCTCCTGGCCCCGCCTCTGCGCTGTCCGCTACTGGGTCTCTGCTCTCCCTGCTCCATGAGCTTTATCATACCTTGTCTTAAAACTATGTATGGTTCCTGCCTCCACTATATCGTTCGCTAGACTATTCCACTTCCTAACTACTCTATGGCTGAAGAAATTGCTTCCTAACATCCCTGTGATTCATCTGAGTCTTCAACTTCCAACTGTGTCCCCTTGTTGCTGTGTCCCATCTTTGGAACATTCTGTCTCTGTCAACCTTGTCAATTCCTCTCAGTATTTTATATGTCGTTATCATGTCCCCCTATCTCTCCTGTCTTTCAGTGTCGTCAGGTCGATTTCCCTTAACCTCTCCTCGTAGGACATACCCTTAGCTCCGGACTAGTCTTGTTGCAAACCTTTGCACTTTCTCTAGCTTCTTTACGTGCTTGGATAAATGTGGGTTCCAAACTGGTGCTGCATACTCCAGTATGGGCCTAACGTACACAGTGTACAGGGTCCTGAACGATTCTTTATTAAGATGTCGGAATGCTGTTCTTAGGTTAGCTAGGCGCCCGTATGCTGCAGCAGTTATTTGGTTGATGTGCGCCTCAGGAGATGTGCCTGGTGTTATACTCACCCCAAGATCTTTTCCTTGATTGAGGTTTGTAGTCTCTGGCCCTAGACTGTACTCCGTCTGCGGTCTTCTTTGCCCTTCCCCAATCTTCATGACTTTGCACTTGGTTGGGTTGAACTCCAGGAGCCAATTGCTGGACCAGGCTTGCAGCCTGTCCAGATCCCTTTGTAGTTCTGCCTGGTCCTCTTCCGATTGAATTCTTCTCATCAACTTCACATCATCTGCAAACAGGGACACTTCGGAGTCTATTCCTTCCGTCATGTCGTTCACAAACACCAGAAACAGCACCGGTCCTAGGACTGACCCCTGTGGAACCCCACTCGTCACCGGCGCCCACTCTGACACCTCGCCACGGACCATGACTCGCTGCTGTCTTCCTGACAGGTATTCCCTGATCCATTGTAGTGCCTTCCCTGTTATCCCTGCCTGGTCCTCCAGCTTCTGCACTAATCTCTTGTGTGGGACTGTGTCAAACGCCTTCTTACAATCCAAGAATATGCAATCTACCCACCCCTCTCTCTCTTGTCTTCTGCTGTCACCCTGTCAAGAACTCCAGTAGGTTTGTACAGGATTTCCATGTCCCTGAAACCGTGTTGCCAGTCGTTGATAAGCTCATTCCTTTCTAGGTGCTCCACCACTCTTCTCCGGGATAATCTTCTCCATGACCTTGCATACTATACATGTCAGTGACACTGGTCTGTAGTTTAATCTACGTTTGTTCCTTTAATGGAACTCATTTGCTGTCTTCCATACTCTGGTAGTTGCCCTGTTTCGATAGACGTGTTGAAGATTGTTGTTAGGTACATAGCTCTCTGCTCCCTCTCTCAGGACCCATGGAGAATGTTGCCGGCCCCATCACCTTTGAGGTTCTAGCTGTTAGTAGCCTTTCACTTCCTCCTCAGGTGTGTGTATCGTGTCCAGCACCTGTGTGTGTGTGTGTGTGTGTGTGTGTCTGTAAGAGCTCTGCGGTGAAGGAGTTTTTATGGAAGGTTTATTAAGGTGAATGTAGTGAGTCACCAGCCAGGGAGATGTGAGTGCAGTTCCCAGTATCCTCAGACTGACAGTATCCTGCAGACTGACAGTATCCTGCAGACTGACAGTATCCAAAATGAATCTCAGGATAAATATTAGAGTAAAACACGTATAAGTGAGACGAGAGACATGAAGAGGCGACTCTAAGAGAGATGCTCCTTATGAACCAGTATATCCATTTTAAGAAGTAAAAACAAGAATATAGAAGGTTGAGAGAGACTATAAAGTTAAGTTATGAAGGAAACAAAGACTAATCCAGAGTCTTTCATTTAAGTTTATAGCAACAAGGTCAGAGAAAACATAGGCCACTTTAATGTAACTCAGGTCAGCTTACTCTTAGTGATAACAAATTGAATACCACAAGTGAATTGTAATAATGTTGGTATAATTACCCACAGTATGTGGTGAAACGTTCCTGCAATAAAAATGTCGCATTAGTTCCACATTTGTCCTTTTACCTAACATAAATAAATTCCAGAAAAAAAAAAATATATATATGGATGTCGGTAGGGAAGTACATTATTCAAGATGAAAGTCACCAGTGACATGGTTTCAATACAAGTTACTTAAACGTTATAAAGGAATATAAAGAACTTAGTAACACACAGGTTAGTCTTTTCAATACACCACTACAAATGGGTATCGTACCACATAAGTGGATGATGGCAAAGCAGATACCTATTTATATATCGGGAGATTACTTTATAATTTGAAACTAACAACCTATTAGTGTATCTTCAACTGTAGGAAAGTTGATGGAATCAATAATTGAGGACGAAATTCAAAGTCACATTGATAAATATAATTTGATCAATGAATCTCACACTGGTTCTACAAAGAGGTGTTCCTGCCTTACAAATGTATTAACCTTCTCGGTAAGGCCTCCGGCAATTCTACACAAGACTTTCGAAAAAGTAGCAGCACACGGAATAGGTGGAGAAATTATCTCCTGGATCAAGGCGTAGTTAACAGACAACAAACAGTTTGCATAAACGGGGAGCAATCAGAGTGGGAGCGCGTCATGAGCGGTGTTCCACCGGGATCAGTGTTAGGCCCTTTGTTGTTCACAGTATATACATACACGACATAGATGAGGGAATAAACACCATCAAATAATTTCTGAGGACACGAGAACTTTACAGCAAGAACTGGATGGACTGATGTTATGGGCGAAGAAATGGCGGATGCTGATTCATGTACACAAATGTAAGATTTTTTTCCTTGTAAAAGAAAATAACCATGTGGCACCCATCAAACTGAAAAAAAAAATATTTAGGAATTCTGGTTAGCAGTAGCGTAGAGCCAAGACAACAATACATAAATTCTGACAATAAAATTGATATAATTCTTTGCTTCATATCAAAAAAGTCTAAGCAACAGTAATGTCAGGTTATACAATATTATATATCCTGGGTAAGACCTCGTTCAGATTATGCTCCTCAGTTCTGATCTCCGTTCTAGAGAATGGACATAAATACTCTGGAAAACATACAGAGAATGGCTGACAAAATTGATCCCAAGTATCAGAAATCATTCTTATGAAGACTGGTTGAAGGCTCTGAATTTACACTCTTAGGAAAGACGTAGAATTAGAGAAAAATAGATTGAAGAGAACAAATTAAAAACAGGAATAAATAACGTGCTGAAAATATATAATGAAGACAGGATTCGCAGCAATGGATTCAAATTGGACAGATGTAGATTTAGAAAGGATATAGGAAATACTGGTTTAGCAACAGAGATGTAGATGAGTGGAATAAACTTTCAAGCACTGACACTGAAGCGAGAACTTAGGCCAGCTTAGGTTGGACGGGTACACGAGTGTGAGTTGAACCTGCCTAGCATGGGCCAGTAGGCCTGCTGCAATGTTTTTTCATGTTTATGCTCTAGCTAATGCGAAAGTGTAGCAAACTAATGGTGACTGTCACGAACAATTTATAATGAGACACCTTAGGTTGAGGTGATTTGAAGCAGGTCACATGACTGGTCACCTGACTCCTGGAGCATGTCAACTGACCGACCACCTGACTCCTGGAGCATGTCAACTGACAGACCACCTGACTCCTGGAGCATGTCAACTGACAGATCACCTGACTCCTGGAGCATGTCAACTGACAGACCACCTGACTCCTGGAGCATGTCAACTGACAGCCCACCTGACTCCTGGAGCATGTCAACTGACAGACCACCTGACTCCTGGAGCATGTCAACTGACAGACCACCTGACTCCTGGAGCATGTCAACTGACAGACCACCTGACTCCTGGAGCATGTCAACTGACAGCCCACCTGACTCCTGGAGCATGTCAACTGACAGACCACCTGACTCCTGGAGCATGTCAACTGACAGCCCACCTGACTCCTGGTGCATGTCAACTGACAGACCACCTGACTCCTGGAGCATGTCAACTGACAGCCCACCTGACTCCTGGAGCATGTCAACTGACAGACCACCTGACTCCTGGAGCATGTCAACTGACAGACCACCTGACTCCTGGAGCATGTCAACTGACAGACCACCTGACTCCTGGAGCATGTCAACTGACAGCCCACCTGACTCCTGGAGCATGTCAACTGACAGACCACCTGACTCCTGGAGCATGTCAACTGACAGACCACCTGACTCCTGGAGCATGTCAACTGACAGCCCACCTGACTCCTGGAGCATGTCAACTGACAGCCCACCCGAGAATAACAAAAAGTCACAATACCGGGACTGGAACAATACACAAATAACACGCACAGAGGATAGAAATTACGACGACTTAGACCAGTTACAAAGTCACACAGTGTGACTTTGTAACTGGTCTAAGTCGGACCGAAACGTCGTCGTAAGTTCCCCTCTCCCATGTGCAGGTTATTTGTGTATAGACCACCTGAGACCTGCTGCCAGAAGGTCTAGTCACAAGTTGATAAATTAGACACATTTGCAACACTTGGGTAACTTTATTCCTCAATAAAGATACTTAAGTGTTGCACATAAGTCACTTGGGTAACTTTATTCCTCAATAAAGATACTTAAGTGTTGCACATGTGTCTAATTTATCAACTTGTGGTTCTCTGAACCATTTATGTTTGTAGTCACAAAGCTACACACTGAAACAACAACAGTGTGAGAGAAGAAGTGAAAATCAGGGATGAGGCACAAGTGGACCTCCAGATTCACCACCAAGTTCCGTGCCTCCAGGAACTCTTTGTGCCTCCAGGAACTCTTTGTGCCTCCAGGAACTCTTTGTGCCTCCAGGAACTCTTTGTGCCTCCAGGAACTCTTTGTGCCTCCAGGAACTCTTTGTGCCTCCAGGAACTCTTTGTGCCTCCAGGAACTCTTTGTGCCTCCAGGAACTCTTTGTGCCTCCAGGAACTCTTTGTGTATGCTAAGTGAAAGTGGGAAAAAAAACAGAAAGCGATCAATTAACGAATAATAAAATATTTAGAAATTAAAAAAGAAGAGAGAAAGGAGCGTTAGAAAAGAAGCCAGCGGAAGGCCTCGGTCAGATGGCCAAAAGCTCCAGTGGTGGGTCATCATATGGGTATGACCCGCGTCAGGAAACCACTTGTCCTGTTTCCTGAGAAACCTTACCTGACCTGTCATGGACGCTAAGAGTGTACTACACTATCTTAGATGGACGAGACAGAGTAAATGACCTGTGACATGATACAAGGAATAACAGAAACTATTGTTACCATCATTGTCTTGAATACACACACATAAGAACATAAGAAAGAGGAAGCACAGCAGCAGGCCTACTGGCCCATGCGAGGCAGGTCCAACTCACACCCACTCATGTATTTATCTAACCTATTTTTAAAACTACATAAGGTTTTAGCTTCAATGACGGTACTCGGGAGTTTGTTCCACTCATCCACAACTCCATTTCCCAACCAGTGCTTTCCTATATCTTTTCTGAATCTAAATTTTTCCAACTTGAAACCATTGTTTTGAGTCATGTCTTGGTTAGATATTTTTAGCACGCTATTTACATCCCCTTTATTTATTCCTGTTTTCCATTTATACACCTCAATTATATCCCCCTAATTCTACGCCTTTCTAGAGAGTGCAGATTCAGGGCCCTCAGTCTATCCTCATAGGAAAGATTTCTGATACATGGGATCAACTTTGTCATCCTCCTTTGTACGTTTTCCAGAGCATTTATATCCATTCTGTAATATGACGACCACAACTGTGCAGCATAATCTAGATGAGGCCTAACCAACGATATATAGAGTTGAAGAACAACCTGAGGACTCCTGTCATTTATACTTCTTCATATGAAGCCAAGAATTCTATTCTGTTGTCTGGTCTTTAGATTACTGCTAATCAGAATTCCCAAATCTTTTTTTGCAGTCAGAGATATTAACATCTACATTATTTAGTTTATAATTATCATGGTTATTTACCTTTCCAACGCTTAGAACATTGCATTTGTCTATGTTAAACTGCATTTGTCTATGTTAAACTGCATTTCTCTATGTTAAACTGCATTTGCCACTTTACCGACCACTGCACCAGTCTATTTAGATCTTCCTGGAGCACTCTAGCATTCTCGTCAGAATGAATTGGACGACCTATTTTGGTATCATCAGCAAATTTGCTTATGTCGCTATTTATACCCTCATCTATACCGTTTATGTAAATTGTGAACACCAAGGTGACCAATACTGACCATCAGAGTGTACACACCATCTCAAGACGGTGTCTTACCTTGTTGCTATCTCATGACGGCAACAAGACAAACACCCACTACAAGCTTCACAACACAAGACAAACACCCATTACAAGCTTCACAAGACAAGACAAACACCCACTCCAAGCTTCACAACACAAGACAAACACCCATTACAAGCTTCACAAGACAAGACAAACACCCACTCCAAGCTTCACAACACAAGACAAACACCCATTACAAGCTTCACAACACAAGACAAACATCCACTACAAGCTTCACAACACAAGACAAACATCCACTACAAGCTTCACAACACAAGACAAACATCCACTACAAGCTTCACAACACAAGACAAACACCAACTACAAACGTCACAACACAAGACAAACATCCACTACAAGCTTCACAACACAAGACAAACACCCACTACAAGCTTCACAACACAAGACAAACACCCACTACAAGCTTCACAACACAAGACAAACACCCACTACAAGCTTCACAACACAAGACAAACACCAACTACAAACTTCACAACACAAGACAAACATCCACTACAAGCTTCACAACAGAAGACAAACATCCACTCCAAGCTTCACAACACAAGACAAACACCCACTACAAGCTTCACAACACAAGACAAACATCCACTCCAAGCTTCACAACACAAGACAAACACCCACTACAAGCTTCACAACACAAGACAAACACCCACTGTAAGCTTCACAACACAAGACAAACACCCACTCCAAGCTTCACAACACAAGACAAACACCAACTACAAACTTCACAACACAAGACAAACATCCACTACAAGCTTCACAACACAAGACAAACATCCACTCCAAGCTTCACAACACAAGACAAACACCCACTACAAGCTTCACAACACAAGACAAACATCCACTCCAAGCTTCACAACACAAGACAAACACCCACTACAAGCTTCACAACACAAGACAAACACCCACTACAAGCTTCACAACACAAGACAAACATCCACTCCAAGCTTCACAACACAAGACAAACACCCACTACAAACTTCACAACACAAGACAAACACCCACTACAAACTTCACAACACAAGACAAACATCCACTACAAGCTTCACAACACAAGACAAACACCCACTGTAAGCTTCACAACACAAGACAAACATCCACTACAAGCTACAACACAAGACAAACATCCACTACAAGCTTCACAAAACAAGACACCCACTGTAAGCTTCACAACACAAGACAACACCCACTGTAAGCTTCACAACACAAGACAAACACCACTGTAAGCTTCACAACACAAGACAAACATCCACTACAAGCTTCACAACACAAGACAAACACCCACTGTAAGCTTCACAACACAAGACAAACATCCACTACAAGCTTCACAACACAAGACAAACATCCACTACAAGCTTCACAACACAAGACACCCACTGTAAGCTTCACAACACAAGACACACACCCACTGTAAGCTTCACAACACAAGACACACACCCACTGTAAGCTTCACAACACAAGACACACACACATACTCCAAGCTTCAAGACACACACCCACTGTAAGCTTCACAACACAAGACACACACCCACTGTAAGCTTCACAACACAAGACAAACACCCACTGTAAGCTTCACAACACAAGACACACACACATACTCCAAGCTTCAAGACACACACCCACTGTAAGCTTCACAACATAAGACACACACCCACTGTAAGCTTCACAACACAAGACACACACACATACTCCAAGCTTCAAGACACACACCCACTGTAAGCTTCACAACACAAGACACACACACATACTCCAAGCTTCAAGACACACACCCACTCTAAGCTTCACAACACAAGACACACACACATACTCCAAGCTTCAAGACACACACCCACTGTAAGCTTGACAACACACCCACTGTAAGCTTGACAACACACCCACCACCCAACACAGCTTGACCGCAAAGCAAACTACAAAACCAACACAACGACTGAGTAGGTAGGCAGAGGAGAGAGTAGCATAGAAAGTTAATAGTAGGCAGAGGAGAGAGTAGCATAGAAAGTTAATGACCACGAGGAACACTTAGGAGAGACTTAATGAAATGGACAAACAATTGAGCTCTGAAGACGACCTGCCTCCGAGAACGACCTGCCTGCAAGGACGACCCTGGCAGTCATGTACACCAGTGTATACCAACGACCCTGGCAGTAATGTACACCAGTGTATACCAACGACCCTGGCAGTAATGTACACCAGTGTATGATAAATTAGACACATCTGCAACACTTAGGTATCTTTATTGAGCAACGCTTTGCCACACAGTGACTTCATCAGTCCAATACAAAGAAGAATGGTTGAAGATCAGAAGGAGTTTGAGGTAATCAGTTTCTCAGCCTGGAGTTGATGTAGTCAGTCCATCAATCTTGATAAGACTGAATTTCAGTTAGTTATCAAATCAGTCAAGTACAGAGGAGCGAGGTGGCTTCAGGCTGGGACACTTAATATTAAATACTTCACGAAGACCATTTTATAAATTCTTAATAAAAGGGAGCCATTTGTAATGTCTTAAGAAGCCATTTTTACTGAAAAACAAAACTATGGTACACCAAAGAGTTTAACACAGAGACATCTTGACCGTCATGAAGATATAACATATCATGGTAAATAAAACATGTGACATTTTATTATGGCAACGTTTCGCTCTCCAGCAGCTTTGTCAAGCCGTTACCCTGGAGAGCGAAACGTCTGTTTACCTGACCTTTTGTCGGTAATTCTACCATTATTACCATCAAATACCATCTATGTCTAGACTCACTATATTCTGATGAAGGAAAAATATTCTGAAACTCTCGGGTAATTAGTAACTTCTGTCATACTGGTGATGGAATTTATGTCTCTGGTTGGATATAACAACAAAGTATTGTTCTTCTTGGGAAGCAAAGGTGCGGAATTATTCAAGAATAGAATATAATCAACTAAAATTATAAATCATTCTGTCAAGAAAATGTCTATAAAAAAGTCATACTGACAGCACTTTAGACAGTCATACAGCACTTTAGACAGTCAAACTTACAGCACTTTAGACAATCATACTTTCAAATACGTTACTTGGTGCTGAGGACAGCTTCAGGTATGTAACTTGGTGCTGAGGACAGCTTCAGGTATGTCACTTTGTGCTGAGGACAGCTTCAGGTATGTCACTTGGGGCTGAGGACAGCTTCAGGTATGTAACTTGGTGCTGAGGACAGCTTCAGGTATGTCACTTGGTGCTGAGGACAGCTTCAGGTATGTCACTTGGTGCTGAGGACAGCTTCAGGTATGTCACTTGGTGCTGAGGACAGCTTCAGGTATGTCACTTGGTGCTGAGGACAGCTTCAGGTATGTCACTTTGTGCTGAGGACAGCTTCAGGTATGTCACTTGGGGCTGAGGACAGCTTCAGGCATGTCACTTGGTGTTGAGGACAGCTTCAGGTATGTCACTTTGTGCTGAGGACAGCTTCAGGTATGTCACTTGGGGCTGAGGACAGCTTCAGGTATGACACTTGGTGCTGAGGACAGCTTCAGGTATGTCACTTGGTGCTGAGGACAGCTTCAGGTATGTCACTTGGTGCTGAGGACAGCTTCAGGTATGTCACTTTGTGCTGAGGACAGCTTCAGGTATGTCACTTGGGGCTGAGGACAGCTTCAGGCATGTCACTTGGTGTTGAGGACAGCTTCAGGTATGTCACTTTGTGCTGAGGACAGCTTCAGGTATGTCACTTGGGGCTGAGGACAGCTTCAGGTATGACACTTGGTGCTGAGGACAGCTTCAGGTATGTCACTTGGTGCTGAGGACAGCTTCAGGTATGTCACTTGGTGCTGAGGACAGCTTCAGGTATGTCACTTTGTGCTGAGGACAGCTTCAGGTATGTCACTTGGGGCTGAGGACAGCTTCAGGCATGTCACTTGGTGTTGAGGACAGCTTCAGGTATGTCACTTGGTGCTGAGGACAGCTTCAGGTATGTCACTTGGTGTTGAGGACAGCTTCAGGTATGTAACTTGGTGCTGAGGACAGCTTCAGGTATGTCACTTGGTGCTGAGGACAGCTTCAGGTATGTCACTTGGTGCTGAGGACAGCTTCAGGTATGTCACTTTGTGCTGAGGACAGCTTCAGGTATGTCACTTGGGGCTGAGGACAGCTTCAGGCATGTCACTTGGTGTTGAGGACAGCTTCAGGTATGTAACTTGGTGCTGAGGACAGCTTCAGGTATGTCACTTGGTGCTGAGGACAGCTTCAGGTATGTCACTTGGTGCTGAGGACAGCTTCAGGTATGTCACTTGGTGTTGAGGACAGCTTCAGGTATGTAACTTGGTGCTGAGGACAGCTTCAGGTATGTCACTTGGTGTTGAGGACAGCTTCAGGTATGTCACTTGGTGTTGAGGACAGCTTCAGGTATGTCACTTGGTGTTGAGGACAGCTTCAGGTATGTCACTTGGTGCTGAAGACAGCTTCAGGTATGTCACTTGGTGTTGAGGACAGCTTCAGATATATCACTTGGTGCTGAGGACAGCTTCAGATATGTCACTTGGGGCTGAGGACAGCTTCAGATATGTCACTTGGTGCTGAGGACAGCTTCAGATATATCACTTGGTGCTGAGGACAGCTTCAGATATGTCACTTGGGGCTGAGGACAGCTTCAGATATGTCACTTGGTGCTGAGGACAGCTTCAGGTATGTAACTTGGTGCTGAGGACAGCTTCAGGTATGTAACTTGGTGCTGAGGACAGCTTCAGGTATGTCACTTGGTGCTGAGGACAGCTTCAGGTATGTCACTTGGTGCTGAGGACAGCTTCAGGTATGTCACTTGGTGCTGAGGACAGCTTCAGGTATGTAACTTGGTGCTGAGGACAGCTTCAGGTATGTAACTTGGTGCTGAGGACAGCTTCAGGTATGTCACTTGGTGCTGAGGACAGCTTCAGATATGTCACTTGGTGCTGAGGACAGCTTCAGGTATGTCACTTGGTGCTGAGGACAGCTTCAGGTATGTCACTTGGGGCTGAGGACAGCTTCAGATATGTCACTTGGTGCTGAGGACAGCTTCAGGTATGTCACTTGGTGCTGAGGACAGCTTCAGGTATGTCACTTGGGGCTGAGGACAGCTTCAGGTATGTGACAGGTGAGCAAATACCAGGACATATTTGTTAGAAAACGTTTCGGTCCTGGCACCTTGATCACGTCTAACATATAGAGGTCAAAAAGACAGTATATATAAGCGGAGAGTGAGGTGTGAGTGACTCATGGTGACCTGAAGAATGCCATATTGGGACGAGGACAGGTTTAGCGCTTCTATTTGATTATAATAATAATAATAATAATGGGACGAGGACACGTACATAGACAATATGATCACGTGACTCCCGTGCTGTCAGGTAGGTGGTGCTTTGCCTGGTTGAGTATCGTGTACGCTAGTGTTTTAGAAATTTTGTAGTTTATGTTCTATGGTGTCGGTGACGGCGATTAGCGAGGCTTCCAGACATCGTTGGTGTCTGAGATCTTGCGGTGAGGACGAGCTGTGCTTCATCCCAATTCATCAAATGTCCCGTGGAGTTCCTGTGGGAGTTATCTCTGTTGTTGGCGTTTCGATGTTCGTTCAGGCGGACAGAAAGACTCTCTGCCTGATTCCCGTACATATTTCTTGGGACAATATCCACAGGGGATGGTGTAGACGCCTGCTGTGGGAGTTAGAGGTGTGGGGCTAGGTTTCGTAGTGAGGTCTTTGATAGATGCTGTGTTTATGGTAGTAACAATTATATTGCTCTTAGCAAGTGCTTGGCGAGTATTCGTGGCAAGAGCACTATATGGAAGCACCATGAACTGCTTAGAAGATTGTTCCATGGGGATTTGTTGAGGATAGGTTGTGCCTTGAGTCTGCAATCCCGGATGAAGAAAGATAGAAACTGAAAACGTGTAAAGACTTGTATTATGAAGATACGTTCTTCAAGGATACAAGAGCTGGAGATGCGAAGAGCTCTCAAGAAAAAGCCAATTAGAACACCTCTCTTAGTGCGAGTGTCTTGGTGCGAACAGAAGTGTGTAAGATTGTCCTTACTGGTAGGTTTTTCTATACACTTTGAAGAGAAGTTTGTCACTGTCAGGTGATCTACAAAGGAGGACGTCGAGGAAAGGAAGTTTGCCATCTTTTTCGAGTTCAAGTGTAAGCTTTATTGATGGCTTGACAGCACTGATCTTGCTGAGGAGGACCTGGATATTGAAACGTCTCGGATGGAAAACCAATACATCGTCAACATATCTTAGCCAAGAAACGGTGTTAGGAAAGGGGGTGCTGAATTTCTCGGTCTCTAGGTTCTCCGTAAAGAGGTTGGCGAGCACAGCAGCACTCACTGGGCTGCCCACTGCCATCCTAAAGCTTTGTTTGTAACTGTTGTCCTGATACTGGAAGAGGTTAAAATCAACACGGGGATCCACTAGACTGATGAAATCTCGTGGTAGGAACATTGGTAAAGAGAGATGAGACATCGAAGGAAGCCATGCTTCTATTACCAAGGTTTATACCACATCACTTGGTGCTGAGGACAGCTTCAGGTATGTCACTTGGTGCTCAGGACAGCTTCAGGTATGTCACTTGGTGCTGAGGACAGCTTCAGGTATGTTACTTCGTGCTGAGGACAGCTTCAGTAGTGCCTCTATGTCAGTTCTGGCAGCAAAGGCCAGGCATTCACTTTACCATGTCCAGAATTTTACCATGTAACATCCTGTCAGAGGGTGAAATACTGGCAGTGGTCTGCCTGCTCAGGTCCCAGGCCACCTGCTGTCTCAGGGGGCTACCATGCACTAGAATCCTTGCCAGTTCCAAATGCTAGTCCGAGTTGACCTTCTGGTTGTACCCCCTGGGCCAGGACAGTAACACTGGTATCTTCGGTCACATCAGTACCTTACGATGACCATGTTGGACAGCACGGAATGCATGCAACAAGATGCGACTGACAGCTTCTTTAGGGGTACGTGGGGTAAACAAGACTGGAGCTGACAGTTGTGGCTTGCTAAGGACTGACTCCACATCAGTGGTGAGATGCTTGTCTTTGTCAGACTGCTTGGGTAGTGCTTCTGACAGGAACCTAACCACCTATCTTGTTTTTCTTTCAAAGAAATTTCTGCTGTTGCTTGGAATGGCAGTTTGCAGCCACTGCGTCTCCACACTCTTTTAACACACTTTAATCTTCCACTACATTTTAGTGAGACAACATAACTGTCCCATGGAAGCAGAAGGTATAATGACACCGATAGTATGGATGAAGGGCACAAGGGTGAAGATCAGGTGAAGGCGTCAAGTCATTTAACAGTCATGTTATGTGGCAGCAAGGAATCAGTAGTATCATATGTGTAAGGGGAGTTGGAATGATGTAGATGCCAGCACTTTGTTCTTTGGTGTTGGAAGTAGCAATTAAGATGCTTCCAGACTTCTGCAAGACACGAATATTACTGGTGTCGTCTCAGCTGCCGTCTTCTCACTTAGCCTTGTCTCATCAGTGCACACAACCAGCTCAGCATGGTCTGTTCCTTTGAATGTGTCAGCCTGACTCTGTCTTGCACGGTTGTACAGGCTGACCACTTACTCTAGCTTCAAGAACAACCATGTCCTCGGCGCTGCATGTTCTGTTGAGTCTTCTAGAAGGACTCTGCATGTCTGCACTCGTTTGTAGATTTTCAATCCTGCTGCTGCATGGAGATCTTGTGTTTGTACAGGTTGGTCAGCCAAGAAACAAGTTTCTTAGCTTGTCTTTCATGTGTATAATGAAAGTGAATATAACTTGGTAAATAACATACGTGTGCAACACCTTTGCCTTTGATATACCTTTGAAGAGTTTCGAGAGTATCTACTTTCTGAGCCCGGCCATGGGACAGGCTCGTCTGGTGCTTGCCTGGTCAACCAGGCTGTTGCTGCTGGAGGCCCGCTGACCCACATATCCATCACAGCCTGGTTGATCTGGCACCCGATGAAGATACTTGTCCAGTTTCCTCTTGAAGGCTTCTACACTGGTTCCAGCGATGTTTCGGATATCTTCTGGTAAGATGTTGAATAGTTTGGGACCCCGGATGTTAATACAGTGCTCCCGTATTGTCCCCACCGCACCCCTGCTCCTCACTGGGTTTATTTTACACTTTCTCCCATATCTCTCACTCCAGTATGTTGGTATTGCAGTGTGCAGATTTGGGACCAGGCCCTCAAGTACTTTCCAAGTATATATTATCATGTATCTCTCTCTCCTCCGCTCCAATGAGTACATGTTCAAGACTTGAAGGCGTTCCCAATAATTTTGATGTTTCAATGGCTCAATGTGAGCCGTAAACGATCTCTGAATTTGTTCCAGCTCTGATATTTCTCCTGCCCTGAACGGGGCCGTCAGCACTGAGCAGTATTCTAAGTGAGGGAGCACTAGCGATTTGAAGAGTGTCACCATCGGCATTATTTCCCTTGTTTTGAAAGTTCTCAATACCCACCCCGTCATCTTCCTGGCTGCTGTGATCTTTGTCTTGTTATGGTCTTTAAAAGACAGATCAACAGACATAATTATTCCCAAGTCCTTAACGTGTTCCTTTCATTCTATGTGGTGACCCTCTTGCATCTATAATATAAATTATAGATGCCCAGCCTGGGCATCTATAATATAAAGACGTTTCAATAGCCATTAGTGTCATCAATTCAATACAGAAGCACTTGCAGCTATTGACTGTGCTAGTGCCTATGTACCACAGAATCTTGCTGACCTTGCTACTGGAAAGTCACAGTCGCTCTACTCTCAAGAAGTCTCCTTTGATTCCCGTTGGGGAGGGGAATTTTTACACTCTACAAGAACACTGTAATCTTCCACGATGGCTCATCGTGTTAAGATTAAGACTGCAAGTTCTGTGGTGATCGATGCCTCAAAGTTCTCCGGCATCTCGGCCCTGAATTACACCTTCCTTGTCGCCTGTAATTGCGATGAGGAGGCCGAAAAAATCCTGTCTACTACTGCCACCAAGACTGCATGACCGAGGCTTTTAAATGTCCACCTCTCCTTACTTGAAGATGAAACGGTCTGTCTTCGTGAAACGTCTTGACAGAATCGTCACTGCCCTCTCAAGTGAAGAGCTCAAGTCATCCATCGAGGAACAGAACATCTGGGTTTCGGTGGAAACCATTACAAAGACACCAAACGCCTCATCTATGATCAAGATCACCTTCAAAGACATCTTCATGGCTGCCCAAGCTCTGTCTGACGGACTGGCCATCTCATATTATCACATTCACCCAAACCATATAGAACCAGAACGCTTCACACACGTCTCCCATTGCTGGACCTGTTACTCCTGTAATCACACCACCAAGGACTGCCCAATCAAGTACAAGAAGTTCTGTTCCCGATGTGGGACTGATGGACACGAATTCAGATCCTGCACCATCACTTCAGGAAAGAAATCATATCCAAGAATACTACAGAAGATCTGAAGAAGAACACCTCAAATTCACCGACATATGCTGCAATAACCAAACAACAAGCTGACATCATCAAGATTCTACACGCCACTCTTCAGACACCTTCGCCCAGGAACTCCCTCTTTTCACTCCCTGACGGTGCTCCCTCCAAGGTGCTGTACTGCATGGTGTATGCACACCACGAACTATTCCGTCTGAACAACATACCTGCCTTCAATTTCCCCGACTCCATACTTTCAGCCGACATCCTCAAGATTCTTCCCAACGTTTTAAACTTCACTACACCTGTAGACCTGTCTCCTGCCCAAGCAACTATTCCTGAAACTTCTACAACCACCTCCACCGCCGACAACGCTGATTATTTTGCCTCAACCACTGCCTCCCAGCCTGTTGACACATCACCAAAACACCTCTCCACTACTTCCGTCCCACAGTCTCCTGCCAGCACCATCGTAGACTCGCCCTCTGAATCCTCTTCTAAGGAAGAGGAGGATGTTGATGACTCCTTCACCAGTTCGCCTACTTGGGACATCCTGACTTTCTACACATCTCCTTTGAATGAGGACACCATGACCTACACAGAACTGAACAAAGGGCTCTGTGCTGGGTCTGTCTAGTTCGCTTGTGAGACTCCACATCATTTCACTCATATCCAAGTTCTGGACTTCATCAAACCACTCCGTTTTACTTTGGGTAGCAAAACAAAACTGTACGAAACTCTCCAGAACTAATTTCAAGAAATTTGAGAACGGTTCTTCCACAAATGCTCCACATTAAATAACACCTACAACTAAGGTGCCTCTGTTGTCCCCAACTGCCTCCTTTCCTGCGACCAAGCCTGCTGCAAGCTACCCAAGAATCAACACTTCCACCAACATAGACCGATGCATTCTCATTCTCAGCCGGCTCCTCCTGTTTCTCCAATCTGACCCACGAGCGCCTAGCTGTTGGGTTAAGTCCTGGCACCTTTCTCTACGACTGTGGACACTCCTCTCCAAAGGTATTCTTCGCCTGTCCCGTCTTCCCTGCTCACCCCACATAAGGGGTCTTACCTAAACTCTTTTGTCTTATCTTATACAGAAGTTACTTGAAGTACAGCAGTTGAAGTCATTGTCACCGTGGGAGAGATCCACTAGTGGAAGTAGGTAATGATCAAGAGATGGATCTGAGGTTAGCAAACAAATTGAAGCAAGTATCCTCAGTACCAAGGCTGTATGGTGTTGCAGTGTCGTCTTGATAACACAGATACCCAGATGTTGCACATGTGTCATATTCATCAACTTGTCAGCATTGTGTACCATTACTGCTACCATAAAACCACATACCACGGGTGGGGTTCGAACCCGCGGTCAGAGAGTCTCAGAACTCTAGACCGTCGCGTAAGCCACTGGGCCAGCTGTGGTTTGTTTGCAATCGTGTCATTACGATTTCGTGAGTCATGCTACCATAACTTGGTACGTCTGCATGAAACTGCTACATCATTGTTTTTATTTCCTGCCATGGGTATCTGATTCTAAGTTCATTGCAGTTTAGTACTTTTGTACTGAGTCAGCAGGTGCTGTGTGCTCATACTCAACGACTTGTTTTTCTTCTAGTGGTAGTTTCTGTCTGGTATAAATACTGAACTTTGTTCAACAGCTACAACGTCTCGTTCAAGTTCTATCTTGTGATGTTTGTGTTTTACGAGAAGTTTAGCAACATTTCCTTAGTCTTACCATTGATATACCTTTGAAGAGTTTCGAGAGTTTAACTACTCTCGGAGCCCGGCCATGGGCCAGGCTCGTTTAGTGCTTGCCTGGTACGGATCGAGATGACCTACAAGGGTACTGATCCAAGTGACATACATGGTAGTGATCCAGGTGATATACATGGGTATTGGGCAGTGATCCAGGTGACATACATGGGTACTGATCCAGGTGATATACAGTAGACCGTCGATTAAGACGGTAGTTAAGTTCCTGAAAATGTAGTGTTAGACGAATCCGTCTTAAAGGAACTGAAAAACTTATGGGAAAAAATAAGGTTACGTTCCTGGGACCCCAAAAAAGCCAAACAACTTTTTTTGTTTTTTTAGGTCTCCAAATCTTACAAAAATAAAAATAATAATGCAATTGTTGTTCATTATTGTTACAATATATGTTTTTTGTTGCCTAAGGCTAAAAATGCAACAGAAATAATATTTCTTAACTAAAATTGTGGTTGCTGGTGTTTGTGGATGATTGTGAGGGAGTGGAGAGGAATGCTGAGGCCCATCTGGGGTGAGGTAGATAGAAGTCAAGTCAGTAAGTCAGTCCAATGAAGTGAGTCAGTAGGTCAATCTGTCAAGTCAGTACAGTCATTCAATTCATCTGGTCACTCATTCAAGTCAGTAGGTCAGTCAAGTCATTCAGTAAATAAGTCAAGTCAGTCAGTCAGGTAGTAAGCAGTCAGTATATCAATCAAGTCATTCAGTAAATCAGTAAGTCAATCAGTAAAGTCATTCAGTAAATCAGTCAAGTTGGTCAGTCAAGTCAGTAAATCAGTCAGGTCAGTAGGTCAGTCAGTCAAGTAAGTCACTCAGTAAATCAGTGAAGTCATTAAGTAAATGAGTCGTTATTCAGTAAATGAGTCGTTATTCAGTAAATCAGTCAAGTCAGTCAGTCAAGTCAGTAAGTCAGTCAATTTGGTCAGTCAAGTCAGTAAGTCAGTCAAGTTGGTCAGTCAAGTCAGTAAGCCAGTCAGTAAATTAGTTAAGTCAATCAGTAAATCAGGTCAGTCATTCAGTAAATCAGTCAAGTCATTAAGTAAATCAGTCGTTATTCAGTAAATGAGTCGTTATTTAGTAAATCAGTCAAGTCAGTCAGTCAAGTTGGTCAGTCAAGTCAGTAAGCCAGTCAGTAAATTAATCAAGTCAATCAGTAAATCAGGTCAGTCATTCAGTAAATCAGTCAAATCATTCAGTAAATCAGTCAGTCAAGTCAGTAAGTCAGTCAGTCAAGCTGGTCTATTCGGCACGACATTATATATATACAGTAGACGGTTATATTACACGGTAGTTACATTCCTGAAAACGCTGTTAGGTAAAATAGTGTTAGATAAACTGAAGAACTTATGGGAAAAATAGGGTTACGTTCCTGGGAACCCCCAAAAAGCCAGTCAGTAAATCAGTCAAGTCATTCAGTAAATAAGGTCAGTCATTCAGTAAATCAGTCAAGTCAGGTCATTCAGAAAATCAGTCAAGTCAGGTCAGTAAGTCAGTCATCCAGCTTGCGGCGCTGAAATTTTTTCCCTACTGAGAAGCAGAACCGTTTAAATTTAATTTTGCAAGTGTAAAATGAAAATATGCAGTAATTTGACAATAGTGTAATTGAAAAAACGTTTTAAATAAAACTGTTATAATTGACGGTCTACTGTACATGGGTACTGATCCAGGTGACATACAAGGATACTGATTCAGGTGACATGCATGGATGCTGATCCAAGGGACATACATGGATGATGATCCAGGTGACGTACATGGGTGTTGATCCAGGTGACATACATGGGTACTGATCCAGGTGACATATATGTGAGCTGACCCAGGTGACATACACAGGTACCTATCCAGGTGACATACATGGGTGCTGATTCAGGTGACATTCATGGGTACTGATCCAGGTGACATACATAGGTACTGATCCATGTGACATACATGGGTACTGATTCATATGACATACATAGGTACTGATCCAGGTAACATACATGGGTGCTGATCCAGGTGACATACATGGGTACTGATCCAGGTGACATACATGGGTGCTGATCCAGGTGACATACATGGGTGCTGATCCAGGTGACATACATGGGTGCTGATCCAGGTGACATACATGGGTGCTGATCCAGGTGACATACATGGGTGCTGATCCAGGTGACATACATGGGTGCTGATCCAGGTGACATACATGGGTGCTGATCCAGGTGACATACATGGGTGCTGATCCAGGTGACATACATGGGTGCTGATCCAGGTGACATATATTGGGGGAATGGAAAGAGAGGGGAGGGAGAAAAGGGCAGAGGAGGGGGAGGGGAAGGTAGGGAATGAAGGGGAGGGGAGGGGTAGGTAGGGATAAGAGGAGAAGGGAGGAAGGGGAGAGGAGAGGCAGAGAGGGAGAAAAGGGGAGAGGAGGGGAAGAGGGACTCAGATTATTGTTCGACCTTCAACACTCCACAAACCGGTCCAACATTCCTGCTAAACTCTTGATGCCTTAAATGACCCACAAGTCACCCACTGCACACCACTTAACACACTCAACACACACACACACACACACACACAAGTGAGTGTGTGTGTGTGTGTGTACACACTTTTTTGCACAGATCAATTTTACATGCTGAGAGCTGTTATCCAACCTCAGGTCATTTCAAAGTCCAGCACTATCTGAGGAATACCCCCCAGGATGCCACCCACACCAGTCGACTAACACCAAGATACCTACTTATTGCTAGGTGAAAAGGGGCAGCAGATGTAAAGTGACTAACACCCAGGTGGAGTGTTAAGTCACTACGGTACTCTCCACCAACGCCAAGGCTGAGGCGCTGATTACCTCATCTTTTGTATATATATTTCTTCACATCATGTCCTTGTATTGTATTGATAAAGCCACTGGTTGGCGAAACGTCAACAAATAATGATACCCAGATGTTGAACATGTGTCTTCTTTCTCATGTGTGTGTGTGTGTGTGTGTGTGTGTGTGTGTGTGTGTACCACTTGTGAACGTCTTCAATATTTAAGGGTTGATGCATCTTATGACCAGGATAGGACCCATTACCATTAGTTTTGTAATAAATATCTTTTTAACCTTGTAATAGTTGGAATTTTTTAAATAAAAAAAAAATTCTTTATAAGATTGTAGAAAAATTTAAAACTAATACAAATGCAAATAGAAAATTGAAAAATATTGAATACTCACGTTTTTTGTTGATAAATTTCCTGAGTTGCGTGAACCCTTAAATACTGCAGGACATGACGCCGGAGCCGTCTATCTATCAGCAAATTTCCTCACACCCTCCAAGGTTTTTGTTATAACTTCAGAACGCCTTATCCAATCGACTTCAAATTTCAAACCCTTTTCATCTACCATTAAGTGAGGGCTCATACAACACCTGACAGGTCCAGGTGCTCTCTGTTCAATTTTATACAGACCATTCCTTTCCCCAGTGGCTATACGACATCCCATGGGATGAGTGCTTCCCCATTGTTTAAAAAAAGTAAATGTACATTCTCCAGAGCAGAAATTTGACTTGTCTTTAATGAGGTTGTTAGTGCACAACAATACTGCTGTCTAGAACACTGCTTTAAACACTATCAACATTCTCCTTGATATATCTTATTGTGAAAGTTCTTGTTATACAACCTATTATCCTTGTAGTTGTTATAGTAACAGTGTTGTGATTTAAGTTAGAACCTCCCACATGTTGACCTTAGGTCAGCTGACCTATATCTTCTGCTACACACACACAGGTTTGAATTTGTGTTTTACATTCTTATTACTTTTTTCGTACTTGAGTAATTGGATTTTTTTTACTGGTCAAAATAATGTTTTCTATGACTCACTGGAAGACCTGATGTATGTCAGCTGAAAAAATCTGCGAGTGCTCAGTTGATGCCACCCTCAAGACTATTCTACTGTTATATACAGAGGGTAATACAGTGTTGTGATTTGCCTTGGTCTATGTGTGAGAGAGAGAGAGAGAGAGAGAGAGAGAGAGAGAGAGAGAGAGAGAGAGAGAGAGAGAGAGAGAGAGCTGAAGCTAGAACTGTGCCTCTAAAATTTATACCGTAGAGTTCTCTAATTTCATTTTGTTGACTATTACTCAGCGATTCCGATTTGTTAGGAAGTTGAAACTCCATCTGCCTCACTTTTCTAGTCATTATTTTGCATGTATTTTGTGAGCAGTAAAATCATGATTTACACTTCCGGAAGACTTTTGATAAAAATATTTTAAATTAAAAATCATCAGTGTAACCAACAACAGAGCACTGTAAACACTAACTTCAAAATTCAGAAACAGGAACCAACAACAGTACTGATAAGAAGTTGAGTGCAGGAACAGGAATCAACAACAGTATTGATAACAAGTTGAGTGCAGGAACAGGAACCAACAACAGTACTGATAAGATTGGTGGACTGACAACATCGACTCAAGATTGAGGGACTGACCACCTCAAACTCCTCCTGTTCTTCACGATTCTCCTTTGTATGGACTGATGAAGCCACTGTGTGGCGAAACGTTTCCTCAATAAAGATACACAAGTGTTGCATATGTGTCTAATTTACCAACTCGTCGGTTCTCTGAACCATTCATTTACAGTACTGATAACAAGTTGAGTGCAGAAACAGGAACCAACAACAGTATTGATAACAAGTTGAGTGCAGGAACAGGAACCAACAACAGTATTGATAACAAGTTGAGTGCAGGAACAGGAACCAACAACAGTATTGATAACAAGTTGAGTGCAGGAACAGGAACCAACAACAGTATTGATAACAAGTTGAGTGCAGGAACAGGAACCAACAACAGTATTGATAACAAGTTGAGTGCAGGAACAGGAACCAACAACAGTATTGATAACAAGTTGAGTGCAGAAACAGGAACCAACAACAGTATTGATAACAAGTTGAGTGCAGGAACAGGAACCAGTAACAAAATAGGTACCAAGCTGAGAGTGAACCTAGCCTTCTGGTGGAGGCTAGGTGCAGTGAGCGGAACATGACAAACACCAGGACCAAGGCTTGTTGCAGACTTACCAGTGTGAATGTTGTACCAGCCTCAACACCACCTGCCAATGTGACTGCTGTACCAGCCTCTACACCACCTGCCTGTGTGACTGTTGTACCAGCTGGTACTGCTACAACTACAACTGCTGGGATTCATTCAAAGTTACTGAAACAAGGTTCCCTTGACGTGCTGCTACACATTAACTACCTTATGACTCTTTCCTTTATTAATAATTTCCTTAAGGCTGACACACGTCCTCTAACACACAAAAGGTAACTCCATCGAGTCCTCCAGTTATAAACTTATTTCATCTTCTTCATTGAAATTATTGTGAGTCAGATTTATTCTGTCGCTGCGCCAGCCCAGGAAGTCATCCCCAGTACTGCATAACACCAGCCCAGGAAGTCATCCCCAGTACTGCATAACACCAGCCCAGGAAGTCATCCCCCAGTACTGCATAACACCCGCCCAGGAAGTCATCCCCAGTACTGCATAACACCAGCCCAGGAAGTCATCCCCAGTACTGCATAACACCAGCCCAGGAAGTCATCCCCCAGTACTGCATAACACCAGCCCAGGAAGTCATCCCCAGTACTGCATAACACCAGCCCAGGAAGTCATCCCCAGTACTGCATAACACCAGCCCAGGAAGTCATCCCCAGTACTGCATAACACCAGCCCAGGAAGTCATCCCCCAGTACTGCATAACACCAGCCCAGGAAGTCATCCCCCAGTACTGCATAACACCATCCCAGGAAGTCATCCCCCAGTACTGCATAACCCCAGCCCAGGAAGTCATCCCCCAGTACTGCATAACACCAGCCCAGGAAGTCATCCCCAGTACTGCATAACACCAGCCCAGGAAGTCATCCCCAGTACTGCATAACACCAGCCCAGGAAGTCATCCCCCAGTACTGCATAACACCAGCCCAGGAAGTCATCCCCAGTACTGCATAACACCAGCCCAGGAAGTCATCCCCAGTACTGCATAACACCAGCCCAGGAAGTCATCCCCCAGTACTGCATAACACCAGCCCAGGAAGTCATCCCCCAGTACTGCATAACACCAGCCCAGGAAGTCATCCCCAGTACTGCATAACACCAGCCCAGGAAGTCATCCCCAGTACTGCATAACACCAGCCCAGGAAGTCATCCCCAGTACTGCATAACACCAGCCCAGGAAGTCATCCCCAGTACTGCATAACACCAGCCCAGGAAGTCATCCCCAGTACTGCATAACACCAGCCCAGGAAGTCATCCCCAGTACTGCATAACACCAGCCCAGGAAGTCATCCCCCAGTACTGCATAACCCCAGCCCAGGAAGTCATCCCCAGTACTGCATAACCCCAGCCCAGGAAGTCATCCCCAGAACTGCATAACACCAGCCCAGGAAGTCATCCCCCAGTACTGCATAACCCCAGCCCAGGAAGTCATCCCCAGTACTGCATAACACCAGCCCAGGAAGTCATCCCCAGTACTGCATAACCCCAGCCCAGGAAGTCATCCCCAGAACTGCATAACACCAGCCCAGGAAGTCATCTCCCAGTACTGCATAACCCCAGCCCAGGAAGTCATCCCCAGTACTGCATAACACCAGCCCAGGAAGTCATCCCCAGTACTGCATAACACCAGCCCAGGAAGTCATCCCCAGAACTGCATAACACCAGCCCAGGAAGTCATCCCCCAGTACTGCATAACACCAGCCCAGGAAGTCATCCCCCAGTACTGCATAACACCAGCCCAGGAAGTCATCCCCCAGTACTGCATAACCCCAGCCCAGGAAGTCATCCCCAGAACTGCATAACCCCAGCCCAGGAAGTCATCCCCAGTACTGCATAACCCCAGCCCAGGAAGTCATCCCCAGTACTGCATAACCCCAGCCCCCTGTACTTTAATGTCCGGGACTGGACATTAGTTTGTTATTAAGTTTGTTATGAAGTTAAATATTAGCATTGAAGATTTGAAGGGAATGAGAAGAGACATAAACAAGCCATCACCTGGAAGCTAAGATCATAATCTCTTCAAGAAATATGGCAAGTTAGGACATACCCATCCTAAATCTAATTCCAACCTTTCAAAGAGAATAAAGAGAAAACCATCTAAAATAAATAAGGATATTTAAGTCCAAAATATCTCAGAAGTTGCATTACGAAGTGTTGGGTTGAAGGTGCGCCAGCGAGGGTTTTGCAACTTATCAGGATGCTGGGAATGACTTCAACAACTTTGGTGTTACACTCGTAGGAGCCCCCGAGTTATCGTTTACTACAGACATAATATACAAACTATGGGAGTACCACCTCGGGGCCTCCTACGAGTGACACAAAGTGTATCATTAAGATGACTGTAAGACAAAAGGTGGCATCCTCTCACCATTGCTCTTTCAGTTATATACTGATGATGAGGTTAAATATTCTCTCTCTGGAAGTGAATTACTGAAGCTTCCACTTTCGGTAAACACCGCTGCATATACACAAGATGTTGTTCTTTTAGCTAATTCAAACGAAGATTTAAAAGACTAATTCATTGTTTTGGTGTAAACCCGCATTATTTACACTGACAAATTAACAGAAATAAAACAAAATGTCTGGTACATCGTGAGAATAATAGAATATCGAAAATTCTAGGTAATATTATTAGCCAATATGAAATTGTGGAGCATTTTAAATATTTAAGTCATTACAAAGTAATTTCTTAGATAAAGAAGGAAGTTAAACTGAGACTAAATACGTATGTTTTAGGCAAACTTTTCTCTTTTTTTAATTTTAAAAAGTTTAAAGTTAATACAGTCTTGTTGCAATTTAAAGAATATTGCAAGACAGCTTGGCTCTGCAATAGTGATAAAGTTTTTATTTATTGTAATATTTTACAAGTTGCACTTTAAACACTTTGAAGAAAATAAAATGTGGTTACCCACTTGTAGTAGTGATGTATTTTTACACAAACATAATATTATTGACACACAAGCTAACTATTTTAAATCGTTAATTAATACAAATTTTGTATTTTTTTTGTGTCGCGTATTTCTAAAAGAGGAATATTTTTCATGCTTTTTCCAGCTTTTCATTTACACATACTGTAGGATTTTTTTCTTTTTTTGAGAATAACATGAATACAGTAAAAGGTAGACAAAACACTGGTTACAAAGCCATGAATCAACGAAAGGTATGGTAATATAACTGTCAGTTATACTTATATAACTTACATTTATATTTATATAACTCTCAGTTATAATTATATAACTGCCAGTTATAGTAATATAACTCAGTTACACCTATATAACTGACAGTTATAATTATATAATTGACTTTAACAGAGCCGGCCTTAGGAGGTGCGGGGCCCAATTGGGGACAGTTTTGGTGGCCCCCCCCATGTATGGAAAGCAATCAAACTGTGCGCTTAAAAAATGCATGCGAGTTAATAGACCAGATATATAAGCTTCATTTTAATATAAAATTACATACATGTAGGCCTACAAGTAACAAACGAAATTTGTATATCACCTCTGAAAAGGAAATAGTCACAATACCACTTGCTTAAGTGACTGTGGAATGATTTATTAAAATTATTAATTTATTTTTGCTCAGAAAAAAAATCAGAATTTAAGTGGACTGTTGGAAACAAATGATCTTTATTGGACTTCTAAAAATCACTTAACATTCATTAACTATAAATGATTCATATTATTATTGCCTTTTATTAAGAGAAAGTTATTTTTCTTGTTTTTTTTTTCTCTGCAAAGTCTTTTGGAATTTTGTCGAAGTTCTGTTTCGTTAGTCTTTTAATCCCTTTTTTTTTTTTCCTATAATCAAATGTCGGGTACAATCGCCACCCCATCGGGCGACTTCGCCGCCGCTTTCGGGGAAATTCGCCAACATATTATATCCAACACCCCCCCCCCCCTTTTTTTTATTTCTTATTGTTGTGTGTACTTGACAAGCCGAGAGTAGATTACACTCTAGCGCGGGGCCCCCTTAGGCGCGGGGCCCAACTGGGAGCAATCGGTCCAATTGGCTTAAGGCCGACCCTTATGTTAAGTAAAAGGACACAAATGCAACTAATGTGACATTTTATTGTGGCAACGTTTCGCTCTCCAGGAGCTTTATCAAGCCTTTACAAACAATACATGGACACAGAAGGTATATACAGTGAAGGAGGAGCTGAGGGTAGCTAAGCTCGAGGTACAGCGATTGACTGAGGAAAACAAGAGGATTCGTAGTAATCCTCCTGTTGTGAATTCTCAAGTCAAGAAAGGAACGTGGAACGAAGCTAAGAATCAAGAGGACGGATGGAGAGGTAGAAACGAGGAAGAACCAGGAGGCTACTGTGGAAACTTCGAACCCATTTTTTGTGCTACCCGACGAATGTGAGTCGATTACTGGGAACGTCACAACAAAAAACAACAAGGTAAAAATATTGTTCTTGTTTGGGATAGCCAGGTTAGGTACATGGATAGGGCATTCTGCTTGAAGGATAGGAGTAGGAGACAGAGGGTTTGCTTTCCTGGGGCTGGGATGGAGGATATCGTTAGTCGGCTTGACAACACATGAACGGTAATGGGATCAATCCTATTATCTGCCTCAGTGCTGGAGGCAATGATGTAGGCAAGCGTAGAAGTGAGGATTTAGTTAGAGGGTATAGGACAGCAATAGACATATTAGGAAGAAGGGGGGGGGCCCTGTTATATGTGTCATTTTGCCAAGAAGGGGTGTTAGAAATGGTTGTCCAGAGCAATTGGTATTAATTGTTGGCTGTACAAACACTGTAAGGATAATGCAGTACCATTCATTGACAACTGGGACCACTTCTACGGTAGAAATGACATGTATGCCAGGGATGGAGTTCACTTATCCAGGGCAGGTGTGGGTTTTCTTGCTAGCTCAGTTGAGGGTGTTGTTAGGACTTTAAACTAGGATTAGTTAAAGGTATGGGTTTAGGAACGAAAAACAATGAGTGTGGAATTATTGACTTAGGCTTTGATATTACGAATCTTAATAATAACAGTCATGGAGTAACACAGGGTAATGATAATAACAAAAATTGTGTAAAAGCAAAGGTGAATAGGAAAAAAGGTGCAGAAGAAAAAAACATATTAATGTATTTTATGCTAATAGACTAAAACACCTATTGGGAGAGAAAAGAGGAATTTATAGGCGCATCAAAAGAGGAGAGGTTAACCTTATTGACCAATATGTTCATTTTAAGAGAGAAGTAAAAATGGGGATTAGAAAGGCTAAATGCGACTATGAAATTAGAGTTGCTAATGAATCAAAGACTAATCCTAAAGGGTTCTTTCAAGTGTATAGGATAAAAGTAAAGGGAAATGTGGGACTGCTGAGAATTTGGGATGGACATCTGACTGAAAATGAATAGGAAATGTGTTCTCTATTTAATGGTTATTTCTTGTCTTTACACAGGAAGACATAAATGATATCCCAGTGATTGGCAAGTGTCCCGTAGCTCGATCGCTAGCGCACTCGGCCCACACACTGAGGTCTGGAGTTCGAATCTCCGGTACGGCTGGAAAACATTAGGGGCGTGTTTCCATAAGACCTGCTGTCCCTGTTCACCCATCAGTGTAAAATTGGTAATTGGGTGTTAGTCGACTGGTGTGGGTCGCATCCTGGGACAAAACTGACCTAATTTGCCCGAAATACTCAGCGTAACAAGCGGCTTTATATATAGTAGTATGTCATTGATGTCAGCTAGGCCTGTATACCTTGTACATGTACTTGTAGTAAATAAAGATATTATTATTATAAGGAATATTACTGTCACGAGGAAAATCGTTATCAAACAGGAAGATAAACTGAAGGTTTTAAGTTGGAAAAATTCAGTTTCAGGAAGGATATAGGAAAACACTGGTTTGGTAATAGAGTTGTGGATGAGTGGAACAAACTCCAGAGTACCGTCATAGGGGCTGGGACGTTGTGTAGTTTTAAAAATAGGTTAGATAAATACATGAGTGGGTGTGGGAGGGTGTAAGTTGGACCTGACTAGCTTGTGCTACTAGGTCAGATGCCGTGCTCCTTCCTTAAGTGAATGTGACTGACCTGACTAGGATAAGGCATTGGCTTAAGCCGGTAGGAGAATTGGACCTGCCTCGCATGGGCCAGTAGGCCTGCTACAGTGTTCCTTCGTTCTTATGTTCTTAAAATAAGTCCCTGGGCCACGATGAATTATTTTCAAGAGTACTTAAAGAATGCAAGTTGAAACTTAGTCAGCCATTAACGAGCGAGTTAATGCGTCCATCCAATCAGGAGTTGTGCCAGAGATGTGGGAGATGGCTAATGTTATTCCTATATTTAAATCAGGGGATAAGTCCATTCCGTCAAATTACCGTCCAATAAACCTGACGTCTATAGTAGGCAAATTATTAGAATCAATTATAGCTGATATTAATAGAAGTCATCTTGACGAGAATAATTTGATTAATGAATCTCAGTATGGGTTCACGAGAGGTCGTTCCTGCCTGACAAATTTACTGACGTTCTTCAATAAAACATTTGAAAAGTAGACAGTGATAAAGAATATGATGTTGTTTATTTGGAATTCAGTGTGTACTGAGGAAGTGTGTACTGAGGCAGTGTGTACTGAGGCAGTGTGTACTGAGGCAGTGTGTGCTGAGGCAGTGTGTACTGAGGCAGTGTGTACTGAGGCAGTGTGTACTGAGGCAGTGTGTACTGAGGCAGTGTGTACTGAGGCAGTGTGTGCTGAGGCAGTGTGTACTGAGGCAGTGTGTGCTGAGGCAGTGTGTACTGAGGCAGTGTGTGCTGAGGCAGTGTGCTGAGGCAGTGTGTACTGAGGCAGTGTGTGCTGAGGCAGTGTGTGCTGACACAGTGTGTACTGAGGCAGTGTGTGCTGAGGCAGTGTGTACTGAGGCAGTGTGTACTGAGGCAGTGTGTGCTGAGGCAGTGTGTACTGAGGCAGTGTGTGCTGAGCCAGTGTGTACTGAGGCAGTGTGTGCTGAGGCAGTGTGCTGAAGCAGTGTGTACTGAGGCAGTGTGTGCTGAGGCAGTGTGTGCTGAGGTAGTGTGTACTGAGGCAGTGTGTGCTGAGGCAGTGTGTACTGAGGCAGTGTGTACTGAGGCAGTGTGTGCTGAGGCAGTGTGTGCTGAGGCAGTGTGTGCTGAGGGAGTGTGTACTGAGGCAGTGTGTACTGAGGCAGTGTGTGCTGAGACAGTGTGTACTGAGGCAGTGTGTACTGAGGCAGTGTGTACTGAGGCAGTGTGTACTGAGGCAGTGTGTGCTGAGGCAGTGTGTACTGAGGCAGTGTGTACTGAGGCAGTGTGCGCTGAGGCAGTGTGTGCTGAGGCAGTGTGTACTGAGGCAGGTGTGCTGGGCAGTGTGTGCTGAGGCAGTGTGCTGAGACAGTGTGTACTGAGGCAGTGTGTGCTGAGGCAGTGTGTACTGAGGCAGTGTGTACTGAGGCAGTGTGTACTGAGGCAGTGTGTGCTGAGGCAGTGTGTACTGAGGCAGTGTGTGCTGAGAGAGTTGTTGCTCAGTGTGTGTTCAGACAATGTACGCTGAGACAGTGTGTGCTCAGTTTGCTGAGACAGTGTATGCTCAGTGTGCTGAGACAGTGTGTGCTGAGACAGTGTGTGCTGAGACAGTGTGTGCTGAGACAGTGTGTGCTGAGACAGTGTGCTGAGACAGTGTGTGCTGAGACAGTGTGTGCTGAGACAGTGTGTGCTGAGGTAGTGTGTGCTGAGACAGTGTGTGCTGAGACAGTGTGTGCTGAGACAGTGTGTGCTGAGACAGTGTGTGCTGAGACAGTGTGTGCTGAGACAGTGTGCTGAGACAGTATACAGGCTGAATGCAAGTCATCCTCAGTTCGATATAATAAGTAACAGTAACCCGGAAAAAATAATAACTTGATACCAGTAACGTAAAAGAATACTATGATGGCGGAGTTATTCTTACATTAACTTTACCGAGTTTTTTAATCACCGTAACCGCACTATCAACTCTTTCCCACAGTGTGTGAGGTGAGCAAGGTGTAGTGTGTGGACAGTCTGAGAGAAGAGTCGTTAAGAATGACATTCTTATATATTATTTATGAAGAATGACCCACACTGTGCTCCCTGCAACACAGAGATACATCATACTTTATGCCTGGAAAATACTTGAGAGACTGCTTACATATTATCAATTGCAATCATCAATTACAGAGAGTGAAAGTTGTATCAAGATTGTTCAGTCATGGGTAAGGGTAACCGCCACCAGACCACTACTTGAAGAATTAGTTACAAGTGCAACATCTGGGCATATGTTTTACGACAGTAGATCTGTATACCAATGATGTGGTAATCAGTTCCTCAGCCTTGGAATTGGTGGAGAACACCGTAGTTGGCAGGCCTGGTCCAGAAACTGGCTCCTGGAGTTCAACCCCACCAAGTGCTAAGTCATGAAGATTGGGGAAGGGCAAAGAAGACCGCAGACGGAGTACAGTCTAGGGGGCAAGAGACTACAAACCTCACTCAAGGAAAAGGACCTTGGGGTGAGTATAACACCGGGCACATATCCTGAGGCGCACATCAACCAAATAACTGCTGCAGCATATGGGCGCCTGGCAAACCTAAGAACAGCATTCCGACATCTCAATAAGGAATTGTTCAGGACCCTGTACACTGTGTACGTTAGGCCCATATTGGAGTATGCAGCACCAGTTTGGAACCCACACCTAGCCAAGCACGCAAGGAAATTAGAGAAGTGCAAAGGTTTTCAACAAGACTAGTCCCGGAGTTAAGGGTGATGTTCTACGAGGAAAGTTTAAGGGAAATCGACATGACGACACTGGAGGACAGGAGAGATAGGGAAGATATGATAACGACATATAAAATACTGAGAAGAATCGACAGGGTGGACAGAGACAGAATGTTCCAGAGATGGGACACAGCAACAAGGGGACACAGTTGGAAGTTGAAGACTCAGATGAATCACAAGGATGTTATAAAGTATTTCTTCAGTCACAGAGTTGTCAGGAAGTGGAATAGTCTGGGAAGTGATGTAGTAGAGGCAGGATCCATACATAGCTTTAAGAAGAGGTATGATGAAGCTCATGGAGCAGGAAGAGTGACCTAGTAGTGGCTAGTTAAGAGGCGGGGCCAGGAGCTGTGACTCGATCCCTGTAATCACAAGTAGGTGAGTACACACACACACACAAAAACACACACACACACACAAACACACACACACACACACACAACACACAAGCACACACACACACACAAAAACACACACAAACACACACACACACACACACAAACACACACACACACAAAAACACACACAAACACACACACAACATACAAGCACACACACACACAAACACACACACACACACACGCACACAAACACACACACACACACACAAACACACACACACACACAACACACAAGCACACACACAAACACACACACACACACACACACACCTAACAGATGGCAGGAGCACCATAATAGATATATATTACAGACTTAATTTTGATTTTGTGCTGCTGAGTCACTGGTGATACATGAGGCAGAGACTCTCAGTATTGAGAAGGTCTTGTGATAGTCACCCTCACAGTGATGAGTATACTTGAAGCTCACACTTGAGAGCTCACCCTCACAATTACATGATCACAACTAAGCCATAGATCAGTCACGGTTGCTGACCTCAGTAACAAGCCACACTTACAATCACAAATGCTTCATATAACTCTGTTACAGTCCAGAGCGTCAGCTAAGATGGTGGTGTGTGCAGTGTCAGTTCTGGTACGTCAACTATACTACTGAACTACCAAACACACATATACACATGATAGCTACCTGTCTCACACAGCCTGCTGGTAGATCAATGCCTGATCAACCAGCCTGTTACTGTGAGCGCACGCAGTTCAGTAGACAAACCACAGCCCAGCTGGTCAGCAACTGCTCAGAGGAACATGTCGTTGTCTTCTTGAAGACGTTGTCTTCTTGAAGACGTTGTCTTCTTGAAGACGTTGTCTTCTTGAAGACGTTGTCTTCTTCAAGACGTTGTCTTCTTGAAGAGGTTTGTGAGTAACTTCCCTTATGTAGGAAGGAAGGACGTTGAAACTCTGGACCTCTGACACTTACTGAGTTCTCTCACAGTGTACTCGTAACACCTCTCATATTTATTGAAGGTATATTGCACCGTCTGTCATGTCTCTCACTTCTATATGGAGTAATTCCAGTGAGTACGCGTGGGAACAGTACAAGTGCAAGTGCTGCAGCACTAGTAACAACAACAATGTTGAAGCAGCAGCAGCAGCACTAGTAACAACAACAATGTTGAAGCAGCAGCAGCACTAGTAACAACAACAATGTTGAAGCAGCAGCAGCACTAGTAACAACAACAATGTTGAAGCATCAGCAGCACTAGTAACAACAACAATGTTGAAGCATCAGCAGCACTAGTAACAACAACAATGTTGAATCAGCAGCAGCACTAGTAACAACAACAATGTTGAAGCAACAGCAGCAGCACTAGTAACAACAACAATGTTGAAGCAGCAGCAGCACTAGTAACAACAACAATGTTGAAGCAGCAGCAGCACTAGTAACAACAACAATGTTGAAGCAGCAGCAGCACTAGTAACAACAACAATGTTGAAGCATCAGCAGCACTAGTAACAACAACAATGTTGAAGCAGCAGCAGCACTAGTAACAACAACAATGTTGAAGCAGCAGCAGCACTAGTAACAACAACAATGTTGAAGCAGCAGCAGCAGCACTAGTAACAACAACAATGTTGAAGCAGCAGCAGCAGCACTAGTAACAACAACAATGTTGAAACATCAGCAGCACTAGTAACAACAACAATGTTGAAGCAGCAGCAGCACTAGTACCAACAACAATGTTGAAGCAGCAGCAGCAGCACTAGTAACAACAACAATGTTGAAGCATCAGCAGCACTAGTAACAACAACAATGTTGAATCATCAGCAGCAGCACTAGTAACAACAACAATGTTGAAGCAGCAGCAGCACTAGTAACAACAACAATGTTGAAGCATCAGCAGCACTAGTAACAACAACAATGTTGAAGCATCAGCAGCACTAGTAACAACAACAATGTTGAAGCACAGCAGCACTAGTAACAACAACAATGTTGAAGACAGCAGCACTAGTAACAACAACAATGTTGAAGCACAGCAGCACTAGTAACAACAATGTTGAAGCACAGCAGCACTAGTAACAACAAATGTTGAAGCATCAGCAGCACTAGTAACAACAACAATGTTGAAGCAGCAGCAGCACTAGTAACAACAACAATGTTGAAGAGCAGCAGCACTAGTAACAACAACAATGTTGAAGCAGCAGCACTAGTAACAACAACAATGTTGAAGAGCAGCAGCACTAGTAACAACAACAATGTTGAAGCAAGCACAGACACCAAGTAACAACAACAATGTTGAACAGCAGCAGCACTAGTAACAACAATGTTAAGCAGCAGCACTAGTAACAACAACAATGTTGAAGCAGCAGCACTAGTAACAACAATGTTGAAGCAGAGCAGCACTAGTAACAACAACAATGTTGAAGCACAGCAGCACTAGTAACAACAACAATGTTGAAGCAGCAGCAGCACTAGTAACAACAACAATGTTGAAGCACAGCACTAGTAACAACAACAATGTTGAAGCAGCAGCAGCAGCACTAGTAACAACAACAATGTTGAAGCATAGCATGAAAAAAAGCAGCAGCTAGTAACAACAACAATGTTGAAGCAGCAGCACTAGTAACAACAACAATGTTGAAGCAGCAGCACTAGTAACAACAACAATGTTGAAGCAGCAGCACTAGTAACAACAACAATGTTGAAGCATCAGCAGCACTAGTAACAACAACTATGTTGAACCATCAGCAGCACTAGTAACAACAACAATGTTGAAGCATCAGCAGCACTAGTAACAACAACAATGTTGAAGCAGCAGCAGCACTAGTAACAACAACAATGTTGAAGCAGCAGCAGCACTAGTAACAACAACAATGTTGAAGCATCAGCAGCACTAGTAACAACAATGTTGAAGCAGCAGCAGCACTAGTAACAACAACAATGTTGAAGTAGCAGGAGCACTAGTAACAACAACAATGTTGAAGCAGCAGCAGCACTAGTAACAACAACAATGTTGAAGCATCAGCAGCACTAGTAACAACAACAATGTTGAAGCAGCAGCAGCACTAGTAACAACAACAATGTTGAAGCAGCAGCAGCAGCAGCACTAGTAACAACAACAATGTTGAAGCAGCAGCAGCAGCACTAGTAACAACAATGTTGAAGCAGCAGCAGCAGCACTAGTAACAGCAACAATGTTGAAGCATCAGCAGCACTAGTAACAACAACAATGTTGAAGCAACAGCAGCACTAGTAACAACAACAATGTTGAAGCATCAGCAGCACTAGTAACAACAATGTTGAAGCAGCAGCAGCACTAGTAACAACAACAATGTTGAAGCAGCAGGAGCACTAGTAACAACAACAATGTTGAAGCAGCAGCAGCACTAGTAACAACAACAATGTTGAAGCATCAGCAGCACTAGTAACAACAACAATGTTGAAGCAGCAGCAGCACTAGTAACAACAACAATGTTGAAGCAGCAGCAGCACTAGTAACAACAACAATGTTGAAGCATCAGCAGCACTAGTAACAACAATGTTGAAGCAGCAGCAGCACTAGTAACAACAACTATGTTGAACCATCAGCAGCACTAGTAACAACAACAATGTTGAAGCATCAGCAGCACTAGTAACAACAACAATGTTGAAGCATCAGCAGCACTAGTAACAACAACAATGTTGAAGCAGCAGCAGCACTAGTAACAACAACAATGTTGAAGCAGCAGCAGCACTAGTAACAACAACAATGTTGAAGCAACAGCAGCACTAGTAACAACAACAATGTTGAAGCATCAGCAGCACTAGTAACAACAACAATGTTGAAGCAGCAGCAGCAGCACTAGTAACAACAACAATGTTGAAGCAGCAGCAGCACTAGTAACAACACTACTGAAGCAGCAGCAGCAGCACTAGTAACAACAACAAGACTCACGAAATCGTAATGACACGATTGCAAACAAACCATACCACGGGTGGGGTTCGAACCTGCGGTCAAAGAGTCTCAAAACTCCAGACCGTCGCGTAAGCCATTGGGCCAGCTAGCTTCAACAACAATGTTGAAGCAGCAGCAGCAGCAGCAGCACTAGTAGCAGCAACACTGCTGAAGAAGTAGCAGCACTAATCACAGCAACAATGTTGAAGCAGCACCAGCAGCACCAGCAGCAACAATGCAGAAGCAGCAGCATCACTAGTAACAGCAACAATACTGAAGCAACACCAGCAGCAACAATGCAGAAGCAGCAGCAGCAGCACTAGTAGCAACAACAATACTGAAGCAGCAGCAGCACTAGTAGCAACAACAATACTGAAGCAACACCAGCAGCAACAATGCAGAAGCAGCAGCAGCAGCACTAGTAGCAACAACAATACTGAAGCAGCAGCATCACTAGTAACAACAACAATACTGAAGCAACACCAGCAGCAACAATGCAAGAAGCAGCAGCAGCAGTACTAGTAGCAACAACAATACTGAAGCAGCAGCAACACTAGTAGCAACAACAATACTGAAGCAGCAGCAGCAGCACTAGTAGCAACAACAATACTGAAGCAGCAGCAGCACTAGTAGCAACAACAATACTGAAGCAGCAGCAGCACTAGTAGCAACAACAATACTGAAGCAGCAGCAGCACTAGTAGCAACAACAATACTGAAGCAGCAGCAGCAGCACTAGTAACAACAACAATACTGAAGCAGCACCAGCACTAGTAGCAACAACAATACTGAAGCAGCACCAGCACTAGTAGCAACAACAATACTGAAGCAGCAGCAGCACTAGTAGCAACAACAATACTGAAGCAGCAGCAGCAGCACTAGTAACAACAACAATACTGAAGCAGCAGCAGCACTAGTAGCAACAACAATACTGAAGCAGCAGCAGCAGCACTAGTAGCAACAACAATACTGAAGCAGCACCAGCACTAGTAGCAACAATAATACTGAAGCAGCAGCAGCAGCACTAGTAGCAACAACAATACTGAAGCAGCACCAGCACTAGTAGCAACAATAATACTGAAGCAGCAGCAGCAGCACTAGTAACAACAACAATACTGAAGCAGCAGCAGCACTAGTAGCAACAACAATACTGAAGCAGCAGCAGCACTAGTAACAACAACAATACTGAAGCAGCAGCAGCAGCACTAGTAACAACAACAATACTGAAGCAGCAGCAGCACTAGTAGCAACAACAATACTGAAGCAGCAGCAGCACTAGTAGCAACAACAATACTGAAGCAGCAGCAGCAGCACTAGTAACAACAACAATACTGAAGCAGCAGCAGCAGCACTAGTAGCAACAACAATACTGAAGCAGCACCAGCACTAGTAGCAACAACAATACTGAAGCAGCAGCAGCAGCACTAGTAGCAACAACAATACTGAAGCAGCACCAGCACTAGTAGCAACAACAATACTGAAGCAGCAGCAGCAGACTTGATCTAGTATTTACTACAAGACTATGTAACACTGGTGAAATAGAATGTATGAGCCTCCAGGGTGCTAGCTACTCTATAATACTGAATTTCGAACATCTTGTGGAACAAGATGTTCGAAACTGTGGAACCAGACTTGAGAAGAGTGAACCTTGAAGAGACGAGAGAATTCCTGAATTTATTCATTCAGAGACTCACAGGTTAGGACCCACTAGGGGCGAGGGGGAAGTGGGGACAGACGAAGAATAGCCGGTGAGAGAGGAAGAGCTGCAGTCGAAGAGAAAGTCAGGACTAAACCCAACCGTTTGTGGGGTAAACCCTAAATTAATTCCTGAATACAGCTCAGTGGGAGAGGCAACTGGAAGGGAAATCAACAAATGAGGTGACGGGGTACTGTTATGTTATTTTCCCTTTACTTTGATGGTATAGGTTCTCACTACATGTTCTAGTGTGGGGTATTTTACTTAAAAGCCTTAGCCTTATAGTCTAGCGTAATACTTACATTCATGATTAACTGCTGTCTCTAAAATCTTTCACCAGTTCTCTCAAAAGGTTATTTAAACCACTATTATAAAAATAGTACTATATTCAGAGAGATATATACAGGTCTTAATCATAACACCATACCCCAAGCATCTCCAAGCCACATGGCCCACCTGCCACAGTTAATACCCTTTTCCTCAACATATATTTAACCACCAGTGTCCTGACACACTGTAATTCACAGGGTATGATGGTTACATCACTTTAAAATATAACTCTTACCTCTGGCACACACATTCTGTCCAGAAAGATATAAGAAAGACCAGTCTATACTGCTAGCTTAACCAGCATGTTTTTCTCATACACCTTTTTACAAAGAGAAATACAACTTTATAAACTACTTATTTAAATGTGTGTGTGTGTGTGTGTGTATAATACAACCTATTATATTGAGAAAATCAGGCTTGATTTAGCTTCTTCTCAGTCTTAAGAGTGGCCTGCCCTCAAGACCTCATTAAGCAAAAATTGTGATCAATTCAATATAATTAGTAATTGTTACTTAAATACATCAATACATGTTGGGTCCTATAGCCCCATAACAGGTACCACCTTGCCTTCAGATGCCGGAAGAGAAAGAAGAACTTCGTGCCCAGGAGAACAAAATGGTAAAACCAGAGCCCTTTGGTTCAACCGAAGATGCAGAGCAAAGAGATACACAAGACCGTGAGAAAGCTACAGAATGGAAAGGACAGAGAAGTAGGCAGAACAACTAGAAACGATAATGAAAGGATGAGGAGAATAATTGGGAAACAATTTAAGAATGACACAGCAACAAAAGCCAAGTCTGAATCATAACTTCTTTAGAACCACATCAGTAGAAAGTCGACATTAAAATATTCAGGACATTTTACTGGAGGAAAGAAAGCTTAGGAGAAATGACTAGGAATTTTTGGAAGGTAGTGATGAAACGATGTTATGAGTGTAAACACGGACACTACCAGAACCAGGGGATAGATAAGAGCACACTGACAGGTACTGGACACGGACACTACCAGAACCAGGGGAGAGATAAGAGCACACTGACAGGTACTGGACACGGACACTACCAGAACCAGGGGAGAGATAAGAGCACACAGACAGGTACTGGACACGGACACTACCAGAACCAGGGGAGAGATAAGAGCACACTGACAGGTACTGGACACGGACACTACCAGAACCAGGGGAGAGATAAGAGCACACTGACAGGTACTGGACACGGACACTACCAGAACCAGGGGATAGATAAGAGCACACTGACAGGTACTGGACACGGACACTACCAGAACCAGGGGAGAGATAAGAGCACACTGACAGGTACTGGACACGGACACTACCAGAACCAGGGAGAGATAAGAGCACACTGACAGGTACTGGACACGGACACTACCAGAACCAGGGAAGAGATAAGAGCACACAGACAGGTACTGGACACAGACACTACCAGAACCAGGGGAGAGATAAGAGCACACTGACAGGTACTGGACACGGACACTACCAGAACCAGGGGAGAGATAAGAGCACACTGACAGGTACTGGACACGGACACTACCAGAACCAGGGGAGAGATAAGAGCACACAGACAGGTACTGGACACGGACACTACCAGAACCAGGGGAGAGATAAGAGCACACTGACAGGTACTGGACACGGACACTACCAGAACCAGGGGAGAGATAAGAGCACACTGACAGGTACTGGACACGGACACTACCAGAACCAGGGAAGAGATAAGAGCACACAGACAGGTACTGGACACAGACACTACCAGAACCA